>JAVJIF010013140.1:0-161017 GCA_038442645.1 Agave tequilana
ATTTTGTACATGTTTTGTGTTTATGTTTAACTTCATGTATATGTCTATTTTGTCTAAACTATTGTCTATACATATACATCCTTTGAGCCACTTGCCTTCATGCATATATTTTTGTGGACTCGTTATGTTTGAATATGTATGTATTCTTTGGTTTGTACAAGACATACATATACCTTGAAGCCTATTTGACTTTGATGACTTTTATTTTTTTTAAGGAATTTCTTATTGAGCTAAATTGACTATTTTCATGATTATGTGTTTCACATAACACTTGTACACTCACTTTAGTTGATGTTTTATCATGATTTTGTTTTCATGAGTAAAATTTATGCTTAATTGATTTGAGTGTTGGTGATCATGTGATTTACATAGTTTTCATGGAATATATTTTTGTTTTATTCCTTACTTGAAGGATTTCATACTAGTTTACAATTTTTCTTTTAACTAGTTCGTATTCTTCATTATGGTAGAGTTTTTTAAACATACTATATTTTCAAACCTATTTTTGAAAAACCCTACTCTTTTTACGGGCGGTTGGTTGGGCGACCATGCCTTATATGTTCTTATTGAAAATCGTTTTAAACATGTGCATGAAATGGGTGAAGGAAATATGAGTTATACACTTGATCTTATTGTGTTTTCAATTGGTATCATTGGATCTTTTCAATTGGTATCACTATTGACATTCATTTTGTATACTCATATATGTTTTTATATATGTATGCTTACATTTCAAATAGTATCAATTTCGATTGGTTTTTAATTTTCATACATATATATACTTTATTTGTGCTTACTATATCTCTGTATCTTTGAGCACAAATTTTAGTTATGCTAAGCTTGAATTCTTAAATGACTATTTTATTTCAATTGATTATGTTTCAATTGGTATCATATACAAGCTTATGCATTATTTTATTTGATATTTCATAAAGGGGGAGAAAATTCATGTTTCTACTTTCAATTAGTATTTCACCTTTCAATTGACTTTGGTATTCTACTCCCACACTTTATGTTAAAAATGATTTAAAAAAAAGAGGATATTGATTATTTTTGGTATCATATGCTTTTAATGAAAAATTACTTTCAATTGGTACTAATCTTTACAAATTGGTATCAAGATTACCAATAAGTTTTATTTTCAATTGTATGTTTTATTGATATCAGATTTTGGTTGAATTGCTTAAAATGATTTATTTACTTACAATGGTATTTAATTGGTATTTATTTACAATTGGTATCAATTGGTATTTAAATCTATATTTGTTTTATATACCACATTGTGTACTTTCAATTATGTACTTTCAATTAGTATATTTCATTGATATCATGATGCACTCAATGATATATTTTTTTCTTTCAATTGGTATCAAGAAAGTTTTGCTTTTGATTTCACCCCTCATTTTTTTTTTTTAAGACAAAAAGGGGAGAATATTATTTTCTTTGACCCCTTTATTGATGATTGACAAAAAGGGGGAGAAAGATTTTGAGTTTGTATATGCGTATTTTTGTTTTTGCATATATTGAGTTTATGAGAAAAATGATTTGAGAGTTTAAACAAAAAGGAAGAGAAAGTTTTAAAACATATGTTTGTTGCATACATTTGTTTAAGCATATTCATGTTTAATATTCATTACATATATCTTATGTTTATTGTTATGTATGAGTTAAGGGGGAGCTTCTTTGAACCTTAACTTTAATCCATGCATATATAACTCCATGAGTTTTGTCATCATCAAAATGGGGGAGATTGTTGGCCCAGAGGCCTTCCACTCTAGTTTTGATGATGATTAACTCATGTAGTTATGTTTACTAATAATCTTGTGATGTTTAGTTTCAGATATTTAACCAAGATATTAGTAGTTGATTAGCTTCAACAAAGGTGTTTTGGAGCTTCTCACATGGTGATTCAAGAGCCCGAGCGTCAAAGTTCATATCTTGCACTCGTTGGAGTCTAGCTCGGTAGATCACGGTTTGGATCGAGTCGACTTGGAGACGGCGCTCTACAAGAAGACTTCGGTACTTAGTTAGTTTTTGTTTTAGATCCATTTGTAAAGACTAGATAGTGTGATATGCTCAAGTTCACAATACACACACTTGTTCTAGTTTCATGTTATTAGTTTTCGGTTTTTGGTTTAACCGATCTTGGTTTCATGAATAGATAGATTCAAAACAAGTTTACATGGTTTAATGTATATTAGATTTGTTCTATATACATGTATGCTTCATATCCTAGACAAACTTATTTTGATATGCCTAGTCATGTATTTAGGTTTTGTATTTTAACAAAACTTAATTTGGAATTATTGTCAAAAACTATGATATATATCTTTCATGTATATTGGATTTATATCCATATGCAACATGCTTCAAGTTGTTTAAATATCATGTTTTTGTATTTGGATAAGTTTTGGACAAAACGAATTTTCAATTCAAAAATCCAAGTTTTGAAAAATACGAGTTTGGTTTTCGGCAAAATTTGTAAGTCACAAAAATGGTTCAAAAAGTTTGAAATATGTGTTGAAATTTTTCACACATGTTTGTATATCAATGTATTATATAAAACTATTTTTGTGGATTTTTAGAAAATTTATGGGATTTTTTAGGATATCAAAAACCAAGTTTTTCTGTCCCAAAACTGTTTCTGCCAGGCTCTGGCGGTCAACCGACCGGTCGACCAGACCCAGAGTCGGTCGATCGGACGGGTCGACCGACGTGCACAAGAACGTGCACGCAGCCAGCCCTTTGGGCCGGTCGACCGAGCGGTCGACCGACTGAAGGCAACCCACTCTCGGGTTGCCCGGTCGACCGGGCGGTCGACCGGCCAGAGAGCAGTGGCTCTCTGTTCAGGGCCCGGTCGACCGAGCAGTCGACCAGAAGGCTCAACGGTCAGTTTTTTAACCGTTGGCCGGTCGACCGGCTGGTCGACGGAAGGCCAATTCTGGCCTAGTCAGCAGCCAACGGGCAGAATTTTTGTGGGGGTATAAATACCCCAATTGAGGCCAGTTTTGAAGAAGAATTTTTGAGCCAAAAATTTCCTACTCTCTCGTGTTTTTGAAAGCAAGTTTTCAAAAGAGTTTGTTGTTTTTTAAAGATCATCTTTATTTGTTTTCAAGAGTTGGAAAAATCAAAGAAGAATATAGATTTGGGATATTTTGTTTTGTTCTTCATTTCTATCAAATCCTAAGTTGTTTTCCCAAGTATTTTTCTTGTGATTGTTTTCCAACATCTTGATTTTCCACACTTGAGCCATATCTTGCTATCCTATCTATAGGATCTTTATTTTGTGGAAGAAGTTGTTGTGGTGGTTAGATACCACCAAGTTGTAATCCCTCCTACTTGTGATATCCCTCTTATGTAGAGGTTGATTTTGGAGTGGTGGTTGGCTCCCTCTAGTGAGAGGTGGAGATTGTGTTTAGCTCCCTCTAGTGAGAGGTGGAGTTGGTGTTGGAATCCCTAAAGTGTGAGGTGATTGATTTGTATTGGCTAAGTGCCTACCCCTCTTGTGTGAGGTGGTGTTGTGTGGCTTTGTGCCAAGCCTCTGTGAGAGGTTGTTTTGGTTGAGAGAGGAGTTGTGTACTCATGTAATTGCCCCAAATCCTCAGTGGAGGTTCCCTGTGTGGGAATCCTGTGTGGACAGTGGATTGGAAATCCTTCTGTGTGAAGGCGGGGACGTAGAGCTGTGTGCTCGAACCTCGAAACATATTCGTGTGTTTGCGTTTGATCCATTGACTCTTACTCTCTCTCTTTACTTTGTGTATTGCTTTACTTTGCCATATCATATATATGCTTGTGTGTTTGTGTGCCTCACTTGTGCTTAACCACGAGAGCTTCATATAGCGCCTCAACTCTTATTCAGAGGAATCAAGAGGAGTTAGTCCAGAGCCCTTCACCGGGAATTCGGCTACACTCGTTGGTTGCATTAAGTGTGTTGCAATTTAGTTTTTAATTTCCGCATTTAGTTCACTAGATTAGCGGTACACCTATTCACCCCCCCTCTAGGTGTACTTTCAATCACCTGGTGGACGGAACGGCGGGCCATGATCTCCTTAGCTTCATGGACACCTATTCCGGTTATAATCAGATCAAGATGCACCTACCAGATGAAAACAAAACTACTTTCAGTACTAGTCGGGGAATCTACTATTACAAGGTGATGCCCTTCAGGCTCAAGAATGCAAGTGCTACCTTCCAGCGATTAGTTAATAAAGTCTTTAAAAACCTGATCGGGAGAATCATGGAGGTATACATCGACGATATGTTGGTGAAAAGTGTACAACGCACAGATTACCTCCAACATCTAGACAAAATCTTCGATCTCCTTAGGCAATACAAGGTGAAGCTTAATCTCGAGAAGTGCACATTTGAGGTAGCTTTCGAGAAGTTTTTAGGATATCTGGTCATCAACAAGGCATCAAGGCCGACCTCGACCAGATATCTGCAAGTGAAGTCGCCTATTAGTGTAAGGAGGTCCAGATGCTGAACGGATGCCTTGCATCCCTCAATCGGTCATCAGCTAATTCATGGATAAATGCAGGCCATTCTTTCAAGCTTTGAAGAAGAACGGAGCTGATTTCTGTTGGGATGAGAAATGCGAGACGGCTTTCTAAGAGCTGAAGAGGTATCTGACCTCACCACCCCTACTGTTAAAGCCTTTCTCGAGAGAGACGCTATATTTCTACCTAGCAATCTTGGGGTCAGCTGTGAGCGAGGCCTTAGTTTGGGAAGACGAGGGCATCTAGAAGCCGATGTATTATGCCAGCCACTCAATAAACGATCCACAAACCAAATACCAAAAGATAGAAATATATGAGGAGCATGTTCTTGTGAAACATGGATTCCAACCGTGAGTGGTTCATGGCACATTGGCTCAAAGTGGAGCCCAAACAACCTACCCTTTTCTTTAAAGCACATATATCATTTTAATAATTGAAGAAGAGGTGGAGCATGCAATAGGTATACTAGATGGTGAAGTATGACAAATATGGGAATCAATATCATTTTTCAAAGAAATATTTTTCTTAGAAACCAAATCTAGTTCTTTTGAAATAGAAGCAATTTTGTTTTTCAAAGAATCTTTTTTTTTAACACAATATCAAGTTTCGAAGATAGAACCTCATTTTTCTTCAAAACTTCATCACAATTATTTTTATTTTTCAAATTTTGTTTTCATTAAGAGCAAGTTCAAGTTGGGATTTCAATGAGTCCCTTTCATTAGAAATCTCATCCCTCTCTTGCAAAGTCAAATTAAGTTTTGAAAACAAATCCTTATTTTCTTCTTTAATCCAAAGCTTTTCTTTTTCAAAACTTTATATTTTTCAAGTAAGTTTCACACACAATAGAAAGTCTTCATTCAAAACATCAGCATCCATATAATCATCACCTGAAGAACTAGCACTATCATCTAATTGAGTGTCCGAGTTTACCTCAAGGGAGTCATTCCTTAGACCATGTAGCAATGTTGGTCGGACTCATCTCCACTAGATTCCTCCTTCACATATTTCGTCATTTGTAGCGTGGGAGAGGTCAAAATGTTCTACACTGCAAAAGCGGAATCACAATGAGAAATCATAGAGAGATATTCTTTGCTTAGTGTATTTCTAAGTGCCATTAGAGCTTGTGCATTGGCCTCTATATGTTTGCTATTACAAGATAAGATTTTTGGTAGCGGCAAGGTAAACATGCATTCCTAAGATTTTTAGGTACATACTCATCTTAAGCTTCCATACATCGATGTTAGAGACATCAAACATAAGAGGGGTCATGAAATCTATGAGTGTAAACTAGATGTGTGAAAATGCAAATGTAGATTAGCTAACCAAGATCTCACTCCTAAGTGGTTAAACCTAATATCAGGAGCGTAGGCTCTGATACCAATTGTAAGTACACCTAGGGGGGTGAATGGTGTATGGTTAATCTAATGACAAATAATGTGAAATTAAAAACTAATTGCAACACACTTAGTGTAACCAAAGAGTGTAGCCGAATTCCCGGTGACGGGCTCTAGACTATCTCCTCTAAATTCCTCTAAGTAACAGTTGAGGTGCTATATGAAGCTCTCTTGGCTCAACACAAGTATGACACACAAACAATATCAAGCATATATAATATAAACAATATGATGCAATGTAAGATGTAAGAGAGAAAGAGTTAAGAGATAGTGGATCAAACGCAAACACAAAGATATGTTTCGAGGTTCGAGCACCCAGCTCTACGTCCCCGCCTTCACATAGAAGAATTTTCATTATATCGTCCACACAGGACTTCCCACACAGGAAACCTCCACTGAGGATTTGGGTATTACAAATTAGGAGTACACAACTCCTCTCTCAACAAACATAACGTCTACACAAGAGGCAAGACACAACAACAGTCACCTCTCACTAGAGGGATAAGGCACTAAGACAAACAAAGATCACCTCACACAAGAGGGATAAGGCACTAAGCAAAACAACCATAATCACCTCTACACTTAGACGGATACCAACAAACCCAATTGCACAACCTCCTCTACACTTAGAGGGAAAGGCACAAAACCAAAGCAAAAGAAAGGATTACAACTCTTGGTGGTCTCAACAAACCATAAACTAATTTTCTGACAAAAACAAGATCCTATAGATAGGATAGATATGATAGTTCAAGTATGAGAAAATAAAGTGTTTGGAAAATAAATCACAAAGAAAAATACTTGGAAAAAACTCTAGAATGAAATAGAAATGAAGATCAAACACTTTCCCAATGACTCTCCTTTTTCTTTGAATTTCCAACACTTTAAATCAAATAAAGATAAAATCTTTTAGCACAAAAACTCTTCTAAAAACTTGTTGTTTAACACTTTTAAAGATGGAAAAAATTGTTCTCTAAAAACTTATACAAAACAGCCCAAAGGGATGGGTATTTATAACCCATTCCAAAAACTAGCCGTTGGGCCAAGACAGTAGAAAAATTCTGTTGTCGGTCGACCGGCCAACGGTCAGATTTCCGATCGTTGTGCCACCGGTCGCTGGCCACAGCCAACGGTCGACCGCCCGGTCGACCGGCCCCCACCCGAGAGTGGGGTGCTTTCAGTCGGTCGACCGCGCGGTCGACCGGCCGATTTGGCTGGCCATGTGCACGTCTTCGGTCGACCGGTCGACCGACTCCTGGTCCGATCAACCGTCCAGTCGACCGCCAGAGCAGTCTGGCTGAGATTTATAGGATAGAAAAACTTGTCTTTTTAACTTCTATAAAATCTCATAAAATCACATAAATTCCACAAAAATAAGTTCTTTTAAGTTCTTTGAAGTACAAATATGAGTGACTAAAATTCAACACATATTACAAATTATTGAACTATTTTTGTGATATTGAAATTAGATCTTTAAACAAAAATTGTATTTTTCAAAAACCAAACTTTGAAATGGAAAACGTTTCTCTAAAACTCATGTAAATACAAAAATATGATATTGAAACAACTTTGAAGCATATTGTATATGAGTAGAATCTAATATACATATAAAGATATCTATCTATATTTTTGACTTGAAATCCAAAATCAGTTAAACCGAAAAACAAACTTTAAACTTGTGCGTTTGTGAGAACTTGAGCATATCAACATTATCTAATCTTTACACAAGATCTAAACAATCTAAACTAAAACAAACTGAAGTCTTCTTGTCTCCAAGCCGACTTGATCCAAACGTGATCCAACGAGCTTAACTCCAACCGAGTGCTAGATGCGATCATGACGCGCGAGCTCTTGAATTTACATGTGTTAGCTCCAAACTCCTTTGTTGAAGCCAAACACCTACTAATATCTTGGTCAATTGCTGAAACTATTTAAACACAAGTACAAGCTCTTGAATCAAACCGTGTTAGCTCCAAAACTCGACTTTAAATCCTTTGTTGAAGCTAAACACCTACTAAGATCTTGATCACAAATCTGAGACTAAATAAACACAAGATCATTAGTAGTATAACTACATGAGTTAATCATCATCAAAACTAGAGTGATGGGCCTTTGGGCCAACAAAAACACCTCAAATAGTGGTTCAAGTCAAAGTGTTTGGATAAGAGAACATTAGCAAATACTAGCTTTGCTTTAATGTTTATTGTGCAATAATTATTAAGAAAATAATTTATATGATGGACACAAATTAGAGCTGATTTTATTCTTTGGATCGGGTCAAGGGGTCACGTGACCCCCTTGACTCCCTGCCTCTGTCACTGCCTAGAAAGACTTTGTCATCTTTCCACATTAGTGTTACTTCGAATATGGTCCCAAACAAAATGTTCACATCTTTTAGTACAAATTAAATATGATTTGACCGCTTAAATTGGCTGAAATATGGTAATTAGGCCAAGTAGCACCACGTGATATCAAGAGATTAGGTGTCCCAACGGGTTAGATTTAATAATGTAATGGCTAGATTATTTAAATTATAGATTTACACCCTAAATTCTAATTTTTGAAAAATTTTATGATAATTTGAAAGTTTAATTCCTGTGATAATAATTTAATTACAAGTATGGATGAAAATTTAAAGAGAAATTTGAAAAATAAATTATTTCATATGCATATATGGTATGGATATATATGTGTGCGCATGTATGTATGTATAAATAAATAAATATATAGAGATAGACTTGTGTAGTTCGAAGGATTCGATCCCGAATACTTCCCACTCAATGCAACCACACATCATCCGAATATAAGGTCCATTCCATTGAAGTTGATCTATATTATTTTAAGTATCTATAAATCAAAAATCAAGTATTTTAAATACTTTTTGCCCATGTATAATGTAGGAAAAAAAGGACAGCATAAATAATGAGTTGGTTAGTTTAGCAATGTAGAACATTTGAAACATAACAAAAATTGGTTTGTAGGGATTTTTAAATGTTTAAACCATGATTAAATGACCGAATCGAGAATTTGTTGTGTAAAGGCATAGATCTAACCAACTCATTACTGTAGGCCGTCGATTTTCTTTCGCTTGATAGACTGGCAAAAAATATTCAAAATATTTGATTTTTGAGTTTTAGTTACTTTAAATAATATAGATAAACTTCAATGGAGTGAATCTTGTATTGGAATGTCAGATGTTGGTATTTGAGTGGGAAGGATTAGGGCTCGACTCCTTCCGGAACTACACAAGTCTATATCACATGTGTGTGTGTAAATACCTTGGTGTATATGTATCAATTTATGTACACATTTTATAAATACAAATTATTGGAATGGTGAGGTCTACACAAGTCCATCTCAAATGTGTGTGTGCGCGCGCGCGTAAATACCTTGGTGTACATGTATCAATCCATGTACACATTTTATAAATACAAATTAGTGGAATGATGAGGTGTACTTGAACCATGAAGCGATGAAACGAAGTTAGGTCATGATAAGAAAATTTGGGAAAAAAAATATATATGGAAGAAATAGGATGAAATTCTCATTCTCATTCTTAACACTCTTTCTATCTCTTTCATCACCTTATTCTCCTCACTCTCCTCCTATCCGTCTCTTGGTGGCCGACGGTAGGGAGGCCAGGCAGGCGAGAGCGCACAAGGCACGTGGCAAAGGTGTGCGCGTGTAGGCGTGTGTGGGTTGACATGGTGTAGTGTTCGATGAATTTCTCAACCATCCGGAATTCGATTGACACAATTCTCGAATCATTGGATGGTTGATCGAACTTCAGTGATCATCGGAATTGGTTAGTAACGTACCTCCGATTTATTGAAACTAATGTGGAGTGAGATGAGAACTGAACTAAGTGATGACATAGGAATCGTGAACCTTAATTAAGAAGGTGCTAAGAATATAAATTGATAGATTAACTATATTAACTTTAATCAAGTAGTGATGATTATAAACCAATAATATCGTAATTTAGTATACAACTTGATTTTGACCTTGGCTCTTTGAGGTAAGTAAGTAATGTTGTATATTCTGCTGAGAGATATGTTTTCGAATAGTTATAGTTAGTATACGAGTTAAATTGTTGAAATCAAAGTTGAGGATGATAAGTAGGCTGTTGTTGGTCGAAATTAATTATATTGTATCAATGCAGCTCCATCTTAGAAAAGAGATGTTGTCAAAATTATCGGTGATTATCAGAATATTTAAGTATAATAATTATTGAATTTTGAATGATTATAGAGATAATTAAGAAGATTGTAAAATGAATTGATGTAATTCGGTGATTAAAATCTGGGACCGTTACAAACAATATTCACTTGCTAACTCATTATAAATTGGACAAACTCACTAAAGAATCTATTAGTTAAATTAGTAAAATTTCACATACTCATATCTAATTTTAAAGATTCAAACTCAGAATTAAAGGTCGGATTCAAATCAAATCATCAGATTATAGGAAACCCTCGTTGCCATCCTTAAATGGGATATATCATATTACTTTTTTAGCATGGGAATAGGATACATGTTAAAAAAAAAAACTACAAGAACACAAAAAATAATGGAAATGTAAAAACGATATATTGAAGCATTAGTTTTTTTGAGAATAATAAATTAAATCATTAGTAAACTGTATTAAAACGATTCAATTCTAAAAAGAAGGATTAAGACTAATGTTATTTCTAAGGATCCGGTTGAAACCAAGCCCAATAAACGAAGCAAAGCGGCCCAATTAATGAGGAATTGTCAGCATTAGGCCCATTAAATTACGGGCCTACAAAATTCTCGCTATTTTAGGCACAAATAGATGGGCAGCATTCTACTTTTACCTTATGGAGGCCCAAAAAGGCCTGAAACCAACCAACAAATATAAAGAAAAGAATTGGCAGAAAAATACCCAATAAATTCAGAAACCCTCTCTTTAAACTACTTGCGGAGAAGTTGTCGGGATGTTTCCGGCGACCAAAGAAGACGAAGAAGCCCGAGTAGACCCCTTCATCATCAGCTCTCTAGGCTTAGGGTTAGGGCTAGGGTTTCTCTTCATCACCCAATCCCGAACCCTGAAACCTCTCTCGACTGCCATCAAACTAGCTGATGGCGCTGTCAAAATCCCCAAAGCCCTCCGAGTTCTTCACTCTCCTTGTTCCCCTCAAACCCTAATCGTCGCCTCTGAAGCCCTGATCAAAGTTTTCGAGGCCTTAAGCCGCTTAATTCCCATCAAGTCCCATTCGAGGAGCTCTCAGGTGTCAGCAACGAGACTGAAAGCTTACATCGGCGCTATCAATTTGATCAGGTGCGATCAGATTCTGGGGTTAGGGTTTGTTCGAGGTGGGTACAAGCTCTCGAAGAATTTTATAAGGGTGGTCGAAGGATTCGTTGGGCTTCAGCTGGATTCTTCTGTGAAGCAGGGGATTGATGCTTTGGGCTTGTTTGTTAAGGCATCGGCCGTAGCGAGAGAGAAGTCATTAGGTTTCGTAAGAGAAGGAATGGGCTAAGGTTCGGGAGGAGAATTCATCGGAGGCTTGGGGTACTTTCTCAGCGTAAAAAATTATACTTTGATGGGGTTTGCAACTCAAAACAGTTGCCTTTTCGAAGGAGGAGCGTGGTTGCTGCAAAGGGTTTGGAGGTCAGTCTACCAGATTTGCTCTGCTTGTCTATTCCTGTACATGAAGTAATTCAACCAAGTTTTTAGACATGATTCACTGATTGTCACACACACTATAATATAGCTATGCTTGTATTTGTTGTAACATAAAAGACATTATGTTGAAAAAAGAAGTTGCATTGGGCTCTTAGCAATTAACCGAGTGTTCATTGTCAAGTCCAAACTGCTGACAAGCATTTCTTCTTCTGTCATTCGTGCAAGAGAGTCCATCCCCACTCCTTTATTCATGACATATTAAAATTAACCTTACTGGCATCCACAAGCAGCGATCACCACGTGATTCATTTTGTACTATTTACAAGTAGGGGGATTTATAAACATGAAATGTTTTGAGTTTTGTTGTTAATAACTACAGAAAGTACGTAGTAAATATGGCAAAAAATTTGTGTGCGTGTTTGCATGCAATGAGCATGGAGTTCATTCTTTCACATTTGCCTTGCTTGTTTGTTTCTATCCACGAAGTAGAAGTAACTCCAAAAATGTGCATAGCAAACATGAAGACATTTCATGCGCATGCATGCGTGCACATAATTATACGTGTGTGAGAGGGAGAGAAGGAGGGAGATATGTGTATGTGTGTTGGCGAGAGCACGGAGGAGAGAGGGCATAATAAACATGGAAATGTTTTAATGTTGGAGAATCAGAAAGAGACTCAAGTGACACCGTGGGTCTCTCTGCACAATGTTAATAATCAACAATATTACTTGCTGAACTTTGTGATGCTGTCTGAACTGCCTTGCAAGCAGAGATAATCTCAATTTGATTAACTTTAGTTTGCTTTACAACAAACTGTCAGCAAACGTTGCAATTCGCCATGGTCTGTTTTGTACAAGAAAGTCCACTTTCAGTCCTTCAGAAATGGCCCATCAAGACTAACCATATTGACATTGGGAACTCCTGATCACCAAGTGGTTCACTTTGCACTGTTTGCCTTATTCCCAGCAGGCATGGAAGATTCATCATCGTTCTATGTAGTGTTCATTCTCTTGTAGTACTGCATACCAATTTTTCTGCTTATGGTGTGTGTGTTTTGTGCAAATGGCAAATAAGAATGTTATAGCATACGACTTTGGCCATTTTGAGGAGAGATTAGGAAATTTGATAAGAGTACGAATAGTGTAGGATTCAGTATCAGAGTTAAATGGAGTCATGAATTTGTTTGCAGTACGGAAGATTGAATGTTTGGGTTTGAACTTTGAAAACTGAAATACTTTTGCGTATACATGGCGGTTAGTCTCAGGATTGTGTTGCTCGTCTGTTCCTATCCGTGAAGTAACTCCACTATACACATAGTAAACATTGAAACACTTTAGTGTATCTGTGTATGGATGCTTGTATTTACGCTCAATTTAGCATTGATGAAACAAGTGTGGGAAAAGGTGCTTTTTCTCTTTGCTCCCATTTGAATGTCTACAAGCAGTATAAAGTTTGTTCCATAAAGTATAAACAATCTAATAGAGCTTTGTGCCTGTTTCCTATTCTTGTTGCTATTATGGACTTCTGTTGGGGTTCCGGTGCTTGTTAGGTTACATTCTGAGTTATGAGTGCTTGTTAGATGGCGTGTAAGCTATGAGTAATAACAGTTTTTAGATGAGTTTCCCAATTTTTAGATGAGTTTCCCAAGTTTGGTTGACTAAAATCTCAACTAATATTTCAATTACCTAATTTGTAAGATAAACATGTACAATGGAAGATACTGCTTTTGTTGAGGAACAAATAGAAGCACCTTTCTGTGCCAGAAACTTTGAGGGAGATTTTTTGCTGTGCCACAACTCAGCTTATTAAAAGCTACCTGATCAACTTAGCAGTAAGAATAGGTAGAATCCCGCGAAGTATTTAAACTCAGCTTTTATGCTTCTATCTTGTTAATCCAAGAACGAATTCTCAAGCACATGCTTCCATAAAGTTCTAGGGTATATTTGTAATTTCCCTTTGCTTATTTTATTTATATAATAAGTCTGCAAACCCAATCTAGGGTTACTCTCTCTCTCTCTCAACGTGAACATGGTATCAAAGCAATTCTTTCACACATCATGAAAGAGTACCATGTTTTCCCGTGTTTCACCATCTTCTTCCTTTGTTTCTTTCCCTCTGCTTCTCCTCTGCTTTCATCTCATCTCGCCGACGGTCACAACTAGTCAAAAACACCTCGCCTCCAACCCCTGTACCTCCACAACACCTCCCTGACTACAACACCACCTCCAGATCCACTCGCCGCTGACTCCTGCTTCATCAAACCTCTTCGCTGAGTTCATCTAATGATCCATATCATCTCGCCAACAACATCCATCACCTCAGATCACCTCTCCGCCTGCTACCTCTAAACATCTCGCCATTAGTCATTAGTCATGATCCATCAAATTTAAACTTGGTATATTTACCAATAGGGATCGACAAGTGATTGATTGTTCGCTATTTGCTCTACTACCAAAGAGGCACAAGAATTCATCATTGAATGTCGTAGTACCACGTTTAAAATCTCAATGTTAGTGTTGATTAATGGTTTTAGAATCCATGTTGTCAATATTAGCAGTCAAATTCGTAATATCAGCTATGTTGGCAACATCAATACTATTGTACGGTTAATATCATATTGGGTACCTCAAAACCTGCTATGATATTACAGATATACATTAGAATCAACTAATATCTGAAACCATGCTTAGTACTCATTCTCATTACCTATTTTATCAGTATAGTGTGTAATTTATTATCATGACTAATGAGATTTAGAAGGGAAAAATGGTTTAGAAATATAATGGAGTGGATAGATGCATACATCATAGTTACTTGATTTGCAAGCTGGGCAGAGACATACATTAGTCGCTTAAGCAAGATAGAGTTATAGAAAATAATTTCCGTCTTTTTTGAAAGAACTTGGATATCCTTAATTCTCTTGTTTTATTTTATTTGTTAACTTCTGTGGGAAAGGCTTTCCTTAAGTGTTCTTAAATGCATGAGACTTTTCCTTTATCTTTCCGTTGCATCTAGCTAGGTGATGACGGGGAATAAACACATTTTCTTCTTGATTTTTTTTCCCCTTAATATTGATGGCTATCATGTTGTTGTAACTGATCTTTCCTGCTGAATGAAAGATTATCATCTTTTACAAAAAAAAAATTCTATTGAAGGTGAGCAACATTAGTATATTTTACAAATGATTGAATGTATGGCTTTGTCATTAACTGGGAATAGAGACAAATGTAAGAACAATAATCTCATCTATTTCCAAAACGTTTGATTTACACACAGAAAAAATGATCTTCACGCCATTCATTTTATTGAATGGAATTAGCATTGCAACTACTGCTGAGTGGCTGCGCCAAAGAGATTAAAAGAGAAAAAGAACGATGAGGAAGAAGGAGAGAAAGAAAGAAGAAAAGAAAGAGGAAAATAATTGTACAACTATGCTGCTAGTTTGTGGGCTATAACTGACTTATATCCAAGACTCAAGGGTGTAGTTATAGTTGAAGGAATTAACACCACTGACATGCGCGAATATATCTGAGGAGTTCAGCATTTCTTCTTCTTCTTTTACCACCATCTGCACATGGAAGAAGCCATGGTTGTGCTCAGAGCTGTAAGTTTTTTTGTTCTCTGGGGAATAACCCTTTACTGTAAATTAGCTCAGATTTCGAAGCATATAAAATATGTCCAAGTTAAAATTTTGTGCATGTACGTGACTCATATTTAGTGAAAAAGAAAATGTAACCGAAAGAACTTACTTCTTCCTCATCATAATACCCGTGATTGCTGGAGCTTGGTCTGGTTGTTCCTTCACCATTATCATCATTCTTTGCAAATCTCCCTCGTACTCGAGGCCGGCTATCAGCCAAAGTTTTCCGGCACGCATACTGTTATTTTGTCATTGATAATTTCTTGTTAGTGCAAATAGATAATAGAATGCATACATCTCAAAATTACAATGCTAGAATTTCTATCCGAGACAAATAAGATTCGGTGCTCATACTATAGGATTCTCATACGCTCTTTAAGGTTATGACTTTTCTTAATCTACAATGTTGATATTATGTTTGATCCCCCTGGTATGATTTGTGATCCAAAATTAAGAACTGATATAACAAGTAATCGCCATGAGGTTTAATTGTAAACTATATTTCATTTTATTATAGTTAAAGTTACTAATGTAGAATACGCTGGTAATTCTAGTATCTATCTAGTATCTATCTTATCTCTGTGCACCAGAACTACAATTATGTTCTTGCACTGAACTAGCAATTAGCTGGTTGAGTAACTATTACGTTTAAACTTTTAAATTTTAGGAGGAACATAAGAAAGATTTATTTATTTTTTTTGGTTGTGATAAACTAGTAGTGGATTCAAGCATTGATATGTTGCCTTTCATGTTCATCCTGATTTGTCTTATATGTAATTTTATAGAATTTCCTGAGAAATACAGCTGCTCATGCAATGGTTATGTATAAAATTATCAAGGATACAGTATGAAGGATAAACTATAGAAAATATCAGTGCTGTAAACTAGATAATCTGCAGGCATATTTTTCTATGTGGTCTTGGCTGCATAAGCATGACTTGTGGCCAAGTCCCTACTGGGGGGATTTGGAGACCTAAAACCAGACATGTCTAACGTGTTTAGGGGTCATTTGGTTATTTGATTATAAATCAACTATCAGTTATTACTTATTAAACGTTGCATCGTTGGTGTTTGTTTATTTGATAGACAGACTATTGACATTCTGTATGTTTAATTGGTTAGTCAAACTTTCACTTATTAGTGTAAAGTTGCTTGTAAGATATCTTAGAATATGTTATTTAAACTTATTTGGCATATTTACATTTTATTGTTTATTTTGCTCTCTTACTTGTTGATTTTTACTTGTTATTAGGTTAGGCGTATGCATGTTCTTTACTCTCAATTAACAACTTATCCCCTATGACGCATAAATCCATATGCATTCATAAAATAAAGTCACTCTGAATAATGTGGACATTTTAGATTCACTACCTATTTCATTTTCAGAATTTTCTAGGTTTTTAAAAAACTTTTTATAGATTTTATTTTATTTAAATGACTGATCGCATATGTAGTGATATTGTGCTGCATATGCAGCATATGTTGCAATATAAGTGCAGTATATGTTTATGTGCCTAGTAAGTGCATAATTGTGCACCATATTCTGAAACATTCAAAAATATTCACTAGTTGATGTAGAACTAGATAGAGAAAAAAAAGATTGCTTCAGGTTCGAGCTTCATAAGAATTTTATTAAACATCTCACTAACCATGTCATATTTGCTCGTGAAGACATTGAGATGCGAAGGAGTGTTTTCCATGATTCCAACACCTCGAAAACAGCTTGAATCAGACTCCGAACAGCCAAAAAACCAAACTTGACTGCTAAGGGGTTGAAACTGATAACAGGTGGGTTGAATCTGCTTTAGACGGGTCGGGTTTTGGCATCCAAGTCAGGTCCAGGTTTAATGAGAGCCAAACTAGGTCGGGCTTTGAACCTGATTGGACCCAGGTTCTGCAGATGCTTGTTGAAGACTTCCCGAGAGGATAGGAAGATCGAGGTTGGTGGTGACGTCGAGTTCAGGAAGAGGTAGAAAGGATGGTGGTCGTTGGTATGCTGTCAGGTTCTGGTTGGGGATGAGGTTGGTATGAGGTGAAGCTAAGAGTGAGGAGAAGAGGAGAAGAAAATGAAGAGGAAGAAGATGGAGGTGTTATGTCCAGATCTGATCAGATCTGAAGGGTTCAGGTTGCTGCAGCGAGTTCGATTTGAACTTAGATCTCGTGGCGAGTTGTTGGAGGGGGTGTGGGGGGCTTAGGGCTGCGGTCGAGGGAGGAGGGAGGTGGATTATGGCTTAGTGGGGGGTGGGGGAGGGGGAGGGGGGGGGGGGGCGGCGAGAGAGAGAGAGAGAGAGAGAGAGAGAGAGAGAGATCAATTTTTTGGAAGAAAGAAAGAGGAAGAAGAAAGATGAGTAGTGCAGTTTTTTAATTTTGGATGATTTTGGGGATTTTCGTGAACAATAACTTTTTTTAAAGGAAAGCTACAAGAATTTTTGGAAGAGAAAGAAGAGGGAAATCTAATTTTAGGGTTTTGAGAATTTTGTGGAGAAGAATAGAATTTTTTTTTTTTTAGAGAGATTGGAATTGAGGGTGAAGATGATAGTCAAGGGAGGGAAAGAAAAAAATGGAAAGAAGAGAGAAAGCAGGACGAGAGCTGGGAGAAAGAGAGAGAACAAGAGAACAAGAGAAAAAGCACAAGAAAGAGAGAGAAGAGAGAAAAGAGAATTTTGAATTGAAGGCAGAGGAAACGAATAAGGCTCTGATACCAATTAATGTCGAACAAGAGATAGAAAAAGAAGAAATAATTTAGAGAGAGAAAAGAGAGTAATTAAAGAGAGTAAGTCTAATAATCTGTGTTTTCATAAGACAAGTCTCTTTTTCAATGAAAACAAAGAAACATATTTATAGATATGCATTTAACACAAACTAGAAAACTAAACAAACTTGATAATAAAAAAATTCTAATTACCGAAAATTAAATAACACCTAATCATAAAAGAACTCCGAAAAGCAATAATAAAACAAAACTAATAAAATAAAAAGACTACCTCTAATCCTAATAAAAAACTACTCCTATTCCTAATCAAATACTACCCCTACACAAGTCCAATCTTGAGTTTTACTTCTCCAACGCAAATGCATATTCCAATAGCTAGCTGGATTGTCATTATCCCCATCACTAGTTCTCTTAACCTATTTAATATTCAAAGAAATTAGTATTCTGAAATCAGATAAATGTCAGGATTAAATATGTTGCTTTTTTGTACTATAACAAACGAGGAAGTCCATCTCACCTTGATCTTCTTGTTGAAATTTCTTTCAGTCCTCTTCTTCAAGTACCTGTGGATCTTCTCCTTTCTTTCTTCAGGTGAAAGGCGTCCAACTTTTAAGGTGGAATCCTCCAGCGGCGTGATGTCAGACGCGGGCAATGCTGTGGGGTTGCTGTTGCATCCGTCTACTAGACTTTTAAATCTCCCATCACCTTCATTGCAATTGAATGAAACAAGTTAATTACATGCCTATTTCATATATGATTAGACTATTAGCTACGTAGTCTATAATGCTAGAACAATTGTCTAATCATTAAATGAAGATACAAATTTGCCTTTTGCTTAGAGAAGGATGCAGCTATTCTTCATTTATATTAGTTTTTGGAGAAATTCATTCCAGACTAGGAAGACACGATGTTCATCATCATGGTCGTTCAACCAGCTGGATTGAATATAACGGCAGTGTAGATTGAACTAGGATGAGATAGTGGAAGCTTGACAACCTAGCTGAGACAGGAAAACAACTATAGTCCAATGCAGGTTTCTTTTATAGTTTTTCGTTCTTTACCTGCATGTCAATGGAGCCATAGACCCTGCGAGTAGCTTCTGCCCCATAAACACCTCCAATTCCACCTTCTGCTCCCATTCCAGCCTCTGCATTCATCGGCATCCTGCCATGAAAGAATTCCATCTGTCCATCTCCGCTGCACATTGGCTGGTATCTGCTGGTAATGCTGGTGTCCAGAAATGTGCATGTTGGTAACGAGTCCATTCCCATGTACCCCATCAGCGGTGGCATCATCTGAATTGGTTGTCGCTCTGGAAGCGGGACCACTCTGTCAGGGTGGTTATTACATGGCCACGGTACCCACCGTGGCCTGGCATCTGTATCTATATCCGGTGGGATCACTGAGTCAGGCGAGTCCAGTGGCCAGTTTCGGCTGTTGATTGCATCTGTAAGTAATAACTGATTGAGCTCGTCTTGGTTTTGCTCTGTTATATATGCTGATGTTGCAGGTAATTGATGGTTGGCAGCAGTAGTGGCGGGGGGGATGGCATCAGGCGGCTTATAATCGGAGGGCTGGTCACAATCAAGGAGACTGGAGATGGTGTCAGGGTCAAAATCGAAGCAAGCATCATCGCCAAGATAGCAGCAGAGACCTTCGCTGTCAGAGCTGGCACCAGTGGTGGTGATGTTGGGGCCAGAATTTGTGGCAGTACCATTTCCGATTGTCTGACAACCTGTGGAGTTATCTGAGGCAGGGAGGTCATTGACATAGCAGCAGATGCCTTCACTCTCACAGTTGGCAGCAGCAGTAATGATGATGGAAGCAGAAGTTGTATCATTAACATTTCCCGTGATCGGACAGTATGTGGAGTCATCTGAGACTGGGAGGTCATCTGCAAAGAAGCTCCGGCAATCTTCCTCACTGAAGTCAAGGATTTGGGCAGCGATTGGACTTGAGATGCCCTCCTGTATAAATTTAAAGAGAGCAGCAGTTCAGTAACATCAGGAAGCATATTTTCAGCAATGGATGCATATCCAGTGTTGTTCAGAAACAGGAACAAGTTACTGAAGTTTCAAAATGGTATTGGCAAATTGCTAGTTTGAGAAGATGTTGAGAGGGATCATGTATTGAGTAATACACATGTAAATACATGTTTTGCATGTTCATATATCGAACGGTACTTGGGCAAACATACCTTTGAGCATTGAAAGTAAATTGTATATTGAAGAAGCATGTATTTGTGTCTCTGTAGTAACTTTTGGTTGCTCACTGACCCTCATGAAAAGCAAGAACTAAGGAGGACAAGTTGTTGAGTTTGTGCTCCAAATTATTCTAATTGCACAGTCTATAAATCAAGGATCACTATTTACTTTGTTGATTTGAAACAGGTATAAATTATGCTGTTGGGTTGACATTGCTTTTCCTCTTGAAAATTTTGTAGCAGGTCAGAGATAGCTTTCATCATTTCTCAAAGTGATGAACGTTCCTCATTTGAGAACAGTAAAAGTTTGTATGTTCAAAAGGAGGAAACAATTAGAACCTGTGTTCGAGAAAACAAGTTTGTTTACAGAAGTAGTTGTGAAGAACTATTCACAGACGTTGAAATATCTAGAGGGAGCAGAGCACCAAATCCTCAAGGGCAATAAAGGGTCAAGATTCTGCAAATTGTGATTTTGGTGCAGGTTTCAGTCTTGTCAAACGATATGTTGTATGGCTTTTGCTCACTTTGAAGTACTCTTTGGTGCTTGCATTTTTTTTGTATGCACCATGTGAGAGAGAACATCGTAAAAGTGCATTCAATTAATTCCAAAGCTCTTCTCTTTGTTTTAGCATAACAAAATATGGTGGAGAAAGGGACGTACATAATAATGGAGAAAATGCATGCATGTTACATGGTACCTGAGTCACAATAAGGTCAATATGTTCACCATGAGAGATCAAACATGCATGCAAGTCCTTGATCTAGATAACACAAATTTCTCAAACTTGGAAGGATGCCACATTTTGAAAGGGAAACTTTTAAATGTTTAATCCTCTAAAAAAGGGGAAAAAATAACATAATGCCTAGAATAATCATGCCCTTCTAAAGGAGGAGGAGGGAGGAGAATTTGAGAAGAATAAACAAACAATGTGCATGCAAGTTCAAATGAGATTATTGCATGCATGCAGCAAAAAAGAGAAAAAAAATGCAAGAACGAAAATTATGGGATTGAGTTGGAGAATTTACAATGGTGGAGAGTTGCTCTTCTCCGTCTTGCAACATAGCTTTTCTTCTTGGTGTTTGGAATTTGAAGTCCTATTCTTTCTCTGTCTCTGCAAGACGAAATTTTCTTCTCTCTCTCAGAACTTTGAGAGATTTTGCAAACAAAGAGCCATTTCTTATCTCAAGCCAATGAAAAAGAGAGAGACTTTGAAAGAGAAGAGTTCGTTCGCAACTCTAACCTAAGCCAATCCTTTTATATATGTATAAACACAGAGAAGAAATAGAGTGGATAAAAATGGGGGGGACACGTCATCGTCCGGTTAATTGTAACGGCCGTCAGCACTCGCTGTCGTCAGTGGCAAAATGCGCCGAGGAAGACGGGGGCCCGCGGGCTTGTCCAGCGGGGCCCACAGAATCAAACCGTTCCGTCTGGGCGCCTTGACGGAACGTGGCGAGTCAACGTTGGGTCAGATTTTACCCAATTTTACTTTTTTTGGGTAATTAATTAGGACCGGTTTTTATGTCGGCGGAAATATTGGGCTCCACAGAGAGAGCAAGGTTGTCCGCGGGGCGGGGAGGAATGACAGTTTTGCCCCTTCGGGTGAATTTTGGATAAGAGTTGGATTAATTAGTTGGAAATTACAGCTAACACAAATTTTTTTTTTCCCTTTTTTGGGTAGAACATGACAAGTGGTTCTTAGGTGATTTTGGATACAAAAAGTAACTTGCATACTTGCACTGGTATTATATTGCATTTGCAATAATTTCAATTGCATTGGTCTTGATCTTATATGATACATTTGTAAATGGAAAATTCGTTCATATGAGTTCATAAAAGTATATTTTAAATGATTCATTTATTATTTTTTTTCAAATGGTTTCTTGAAGAGCTCATTTTAGTCATTTTTTCCAAAAACTTTGACCAAGTCAACACGTTTTTAACCTTGTTTTGTGAAAATTGGGCTGGAGACCTCCCAATCTCTTTAAATATAGGAAATAAAGTTCCTCTAATAATGTTGAAAATTAATGCTTTGAGCCTATAATTTTTTTTATCACAAATCACGTGTTTTATTAATCATAAATCTTGATCAAATCAATATATTTTAACTTTGTTTCTTCATCTATATAAACATGATCCATATAAATTGAGCGCACTTCCAGTGATCACTTGAATTTCTTGTGAAGAGAGCGCTAAATAGAAAAACAAAACATAGAAGTAAAGAAGAAAAAAAAAATCTTTAACAACAATTTTCAACAACAATTTCATTTCTGCTTGAACAATTAGTTCACACCTTATGGTGTATCGCTTACGCCTTATGGTGTATCGCTTCTTGAGATTTCATATTCTGATGTGCATAATTATGATTGTACACGGGATCTTACAGTTAGGGGATATTCGTCTTGGTGAGTAGAAAAACACTTATTCTTGATTCTTCGAAAAGTAATAATTTTATTTATTCGTTATTTTGAATGAAATTCCACACAAATATACAACACTCCTATGAAAAGAGCTCCGCCAATATAATTTCCATTTTTTTTGAGGGGACATACAGTTTCCATTGGAAGCAACTTTATTTACAGCAAGAAAATGCAACATATTTCAGAAGAAAAGTGGCAACAACAATATTATTTTGCTCCAACCACGTAAACATCACTTAGACAAACACCCATGAGTAAGAGAGAGCACCTATAGTGCGTCGTACACTCTTTTTACGGAATGCCTTGACCCAATCTAGAAACTATCTTTGGGTAAAAATAGGTCAAATTAATGGTAATCCTAAAAGTGAGCTCAAGGTTAGGTGTCAACTTAGATTTGATAGAGCTAATACCTAAAAGCTCTAATAATCCCTTCACTCTCCCATATCTATGTTTGCTCTCTTTTCACCAACACAAATCTTCTTTGTTTCTACAAGTTGAAGGGGTTGAAGAAATGCAAAGGATAAAGGAATCCATAGGTTAGTTCCTAGATCCCAAAATTGGAGGCAAGGGAAGCTCAAATTTGAGGGAACCCATTGATCAAAGACCATTGTCCATTGTCTGTTTCTTTCTTTGTCCAGTTGTCTTCCAAAGTCTTTGAGCTTGCAAGTAGAGAGAGAGAGAGAGAGAGAGAGAGAGAGAGATCACCACAATCTCAACTCAAGAGCCAAATGGAACTAATGCCCATCAATCCCTCTAAAGCTATCTCCAACCCTTTGCAGGGGAGCCATATCAGAATCTCTTCACACCCCAATGTCAATAGATTGTTCCCTTTGGGCTAAGGGCACTGACCCTCCAATACTAACAAGGCAAAGAACCTTGCAGCAATCTCTTAGAAACGGCTTTTGCCACCTCCTGGTACTACAGCAGAATCTCCATGTCCCTCACTATAACTGTTTGGAATTCGGCTAGGAGATACAAAGATGAATCGTTCAATATTTTAGGGATCACCTAAAGCATTACTTTTTCGAGCAAGCGATATTGAGTTCAAACTCTAACCATCTACAATGAAATAGTCCACTTTAAAATTAACTGTTGCATGTCTAGTGATAAAAAAGAACATCAGTAGTTTCTAAGAGGTCTTCATACTCAAGTTATTAGAAAATCAGATTTGATCGAAGAAGAGAAACCCTTACTAAAGCGCGTGAAAACCCTCACGAGAGAAAAGGAGGGTGCAAAATAAAAAAAAAACAAGAATAAAATTTGACTGAAGAAGTGAAAATGGGTAATGGATTATGGATCCAAACTTATCTCATTATCTCTTTGCTTGATGTAAGGACTAATCTCACATTCTTTCGAAAGAAAAAGAGCAAGGATCAAGTTTGATTGTAAAAGGAAATCCTTTAGTGGATTTCGGATCTAAACTATTTAATTATCTCTCTGGCCTCTGCTTAGTATAAGATTAATCTTATATTCTTTTCAATAACTGTCGGTTGATTAATCATAATTGGGTTCTTTTAATATGAGCGAATATGAAGATACACACTTCAACACCTTTTATTTGAAGAAGAGAAATATTTCACAAATTCTTTGTCAGTTTGCAAAAGCTCTCTCATTTTGTCTCTCCAAATCGATTCTCAAAACACAAACTTGAACAAACTCTGAACTTATCTGAACTCATGTGGACATTTTGAACGAACTAGAACTCATCATTTGAGCAACTTCTTTGTTATGAAACAATAAATTTCCTCTGAGCTCCACTTGCATGGCATGATTTGAAGCCACTGTCCTTTGAAATTAGGGCAGGCCTCACCCCATATTTGAGATCCATGAGTCTCGAGTGTTGAGCCTCTTTAGGAACGACATACTTAGCTAGTGCAAGCTGTTGGTTGCTGGGATCAATCTGACAACTAATCAATATCACTGAAATATCACCGATCTAATTGGTCAGGTCGCTTAATATCAGGTGAGAGGTTTTCCGTTCAATAGAACGTTCCTTAATTAAAGAACCACCTTTCAATTACCTTTCTTGGTTAAACACCAATTAGACTGGTGTAAGTCAGTCTCAATATACTGAAAATTAGTATAACCCCTCTATAAAGAAAATTAATTTACTTATACAGTACTTGGAGTGAGGTACGTTTAAAGCGAATCTCCTTAAGATAATTACGTCCCCACACCAGTGCTAACGGTTTATTGGACTCTAGTCTCCCAAGATACAACACTCCTTCACGGTATTTGGATAGCACTACCAAATTACCGTACGGTCGAACCGTAGTTAACCAGTACCTTCACAGGATTATTGAAACAGCGGGACTAAGACAAATTTTGAGAGAATATTTATCTTTACTTTGGAGAGTACCTTCACAGGATTATTGAAGCAGCGGGACTAAGACAAATTTTGCGAGAATATTTATCTTTACTTTGGAGAGTACCTTCACAGGATTATTGAAGCAGCGGGACTAAGACAAATTTTGGGAGAATATTTATCTTTACTTTGGAGGAGCACCCACTGTAGAGAAAGGAGGAAGGTAGGAGAATATTCTTCTTCGGAAGTCCCAGATTTAGCCAACAATTATACTAAAGAATCTGTTGAATTTTCTAAGCCCTCTTTCAGAACGAATTTTGCAGACTCTCTTGGAAGTTGCTTCGGAATCTGAGTTGTAGAATTCCCACCTGCTTTGAAAACTGAGTTGCAGATTTCCTACTTCCCGTTGGAAGTCACTTCTGAAACTGAGAGAGAGAAAGAGGATCTCACTTCAGAACTCAGACGCAGAGAGAGTTGAGTATCTTGGTGTGTTCTGATTGAGAGAAGCGGAGCGCTATTTATAGCGCTCCAGGAGGGGCATTTTGGTCTGAACCCAACCGAACAGTTACAACGGTTCGGTCTGAACCGTTGCAATGGTTCGTTTCAACCGCAGCAACGGTCCAACCGCCCAACTACCGCGACGGTTTACAGACAGCCGTTACGCTGGGCGGTTCAGATCCGGAGGCGGAGCGGGTATGATCTGCGTGACCCATACCCGTGAGATCCGATTCAAAAAGAATCGGACCGGGTAGGGAACCCAGACCTGTGCCCGTGCCCGGCACCGGTACCGGCACCGGCCGGCCGCCGCCGCCAGCGGCGACGCACTCATGTGCTGGCATGGTTTTCTCCCAATCGCGCGCGAAAACTCCAAGTACCCAAAGGGCACACCCTTTATTCCCATTTTTCTCTATTTAAACACTTCAAACTTCCATCCCATGGCCAATGTGGGACTAAATGCTTTAGCTATCTTTAGTCCCATTTTGGCTTTGATTTAGGCAAACTTTAGACTTGAATATCTCATTCAT
Organism: Agave tequilana; assembly: GCA_038442645.1. Taxonomy (NCBI): domain Eukaryota; kingdom Viridiplantae; phylum Streptophyta; class Magnoliopsida; order Asparagales; family Asparagaceae; genus Agave; species Agave tequilana. Next base: position 25,845 of record JAVJIF010013140.1, read on the forward strand.
TCAAAGTCGGAATTGAACATGTGAATATACCACGTTCATCCCCAATGGAAGGAGAACACACTCCAACCATTATCCAATTGATTTGATCAACGGATCTCACCGTAATTTAATTCAAAGACTCACATATATTCTTCATATTCCCAACAATCCCCCACAATGAATGGAGATTCAAGGAATTGACACACAAAGAGACTGACTCTATTGTGAAAGGTACCTTAAAAAAGAAACTGCATCAGGATAGTTGAACTATGTCTTGAACCTTCCATAGTGAAAACTTTATCGGACTTACTGGCTAATCAGTGAACTAGGCCTTGAACTGTTAGCCGTTAGTGTAAGCCAAGTCAACAAGTTTCACACAGTAACTTTTTAAATCAACTTTGGTTCTCGTTGTGTCCATTTTGGCCCTGGACATTCTTGGTTTCAGAGAGTATCTTTAGGGAATAACAGTCTTCATAGAAATTCCCAAAGAGCCGACCCAACTCTATACTCACATAGGTGAACGTCCTATTAAGAGTAGTCTACTCTACTCTACTTGTTTAGTAACAAGATATAGGCATCATTAAAAGCGTTAAGCTTATCCTTAATCCACTTGTAGAAAGCACTTATGTGCACCTTAGGAATGGATTAGAGTCAAGCTCCCAAGTGCTTACTTGCTGAGTCAATCATAACTAGTATTTCCTCTTGAACTTAGTCTGTGGGATCTCCAGTCGCTAAGCGAGGTTTCCATTAAGCTGACTCGGTAAGGTTAGGCTTTTAGGCCCATTTCTCTCGATGCGCAGTTTATACGCTCTCCACTTAAACCTTTAGTAAGCGGATCTGCTAAATTATTTTTGACGAGACAAAGTCAATAGAGATAATTCCATTTGAGAACAACTGCATAACAGTATTATGTCTACGATGAATATGTCTAGACTTATATTTATATATAACATTTTGTGCCCTAGATATAGCTGCTTGATTATCGTAGTGTATGCAAATAGTGGGCACTGGCTTTTGCCATAATGGTATATCTTTCAAAAATTATCGAAGCCATTCTGCTTCTTCTCCGGCCTTATCTATGTTTTCCATTGATTTGCAAAGGGGAAAACTTCAAAAAAGGGTCGAGGAGCTAAATTACAAGTAACACAAAAGATTACAAGTAGATCTCCTCGGAGATTCTGGAGAAGTGTGCGGTAGGAGTCTGGTCAGCACGCGACCACTTTGTCCCTTTGACGATGCGAGCGATAAGATTCCCTTCTCGCCTGGTTCGGGGAATCGGAGAACAGAAGGTTGGTAGAACCCTCTTGTTACTTCTCAAAATCGTCTTCGCCTAAGAATTCCTTCTCGCCTGATTCCGAAGATTCCTTGAGAAGAAGGTATTAGGGTATCAGTACCCTGATTAGAGAAGTGATTCTCTGAAGTCTCTGAATTCTTGGAAGTAAGAGAATAGATCTCTGTTCAGCCTCTCTATGCGCACAGTCGTGAAGAAGTCCTCTCGTGCAGGGGTCTCTCTTGCGTGTGGTGGTTCCCTCTCCTTGTGCCCCTGGTGGGCTATTTATAGGGAGAGCAAGGGTATAATTGTCCCTTGAAAATATAAAAACAGATTGAATCAAATCTGTTTAAATCTGAAAAGTAGCCTTACTGCGAGGCTAGAATCAGCTTCTGCGAAGCTAGAAGTAGCAGGTCGGTTGATCCTCCTGATCTGTTTTGATTCTTTCCATATAATTGGAAGATTCCCCCTGATCCTCTTACTCGTTTTAGGAGAGTCAAGAGATTATGGCAATCAACTGCCAAATTTGATCTCAGATTTGATCTTGATTGGATTTAATTTCAATCTTGATTAGATTTGATCTCATCTGGAGATTTAATTGGTCAAAGGTTGACCATAGCAAACCGCAGCGAAGCTGCCGCATTGAGCTCATAGCGGAGCTGGAAGAAACATCTGGTGAAGTCAGAAGACAGCTCTTCAACGGAACTTGATAACGTCTGTGGCGAAGCTACCAAACATTCTTCTGCTTCAAGCGAAGCTAACTCTCCGCAGAGTTAACTGAGCACTTCAGGCAAAGGTATAAGTTAGCTTCCTGACGGAGCTGTGAATGGCTTCAAGGCGAAGGTGGATGCTCTTAGCTTCTCAGGCGAGGCTATCCCTTTGGGCTCATGTGATGCTAAGTGTTAGCATCTTAGACCTGCTAAGTTCTGTTTAGAGACAATTTAGGCTTACAGTCTGTTTCACTGGATAGTAGAGTCCAAGTTGCTGCTTTATCCCTTGGGGATGAATGAAAACTGGTCGTCAGCTTATCTGTCACTTGTCTTTTGTAAATGTCAACAAGTACAGAACTGGTCGTCAGCTTGTCTATCGCTTGTCTTTTGTAAATGTCAACAAGTTTAGACATTATTCGGACCAATCAGCCTATCTCTCACTTGTCTTTTGTAAATGTCAACAAGTTTAGATATTGTTCAGGCCAGTCAGAATCTTGTCTTTTTTAAAGTGTCAACAAGACCCCCTTTAAAGTTTTCGAAAGTCTGCAATGGAATGGCTCAGACTTCGAAATACTTTGAATTGCTTTGATCGGTGGTATGTGAAGTACGAACGTCACCATGGTGGTTGAGTTCAACTTTGCTTTCAATCCTGCTTTGGGATAGATTCGCCGAAGAATTGTGTAGATTCGCGACTCTGAGTAGCTTCGCGTCTGGGTAGCTCTGCATCCGAGCCTCCCGGAATAAGTTCGCTTTGAAATGTTGTTCCTTTCTGAGGCCAACTGCTTTCGGCCAATTACAAGAATGATTGCTCCTTTTTCGAGGTTAGAATAACCTCTCTTGCATTAATCGAGAGAGATTATTCCTCCTTTGTGCGCTTCCGAGGGAGAATATTCCCTTTCTCAAGGCTTAATAAATGCCTTAATGAGGGAGATCATCTCTTCCTTGCACGGTTTCGAGGGAAACCGTTCCCTTTTTCAAGGCTCAATAAATGCCTTAAATCCGCTCGCGCTTCTATGCTTGAAGCGGCAGCGCTCAGGCCATGAGGCCTATAAATAAGACACCTGAGGTCCTTTGAAGAGAAGTGGTCTGCTCTTCTCTTCTCTTCTCTTGATTATTAGAGAGAGATATTCAGATCTCTGAACTAGTGGGGATGCCCACTCTAGTCATTAACCGGCCAAGGACAGGTAAGTCTCGGTCATCCGGAGACTTTACCAATGAACTGATAACTTTTTAGGGAGTTTATCTCCCTTAATTTAGCTTTAACAGTTACCTCAGGGATTGATTTTCCTTGTTCTTCATTTTGCATCTGATTGATCTGCAGAGAAGGATTTCAGCCCAGCTTCCCAGCGAAGCTATCATTTTGACTTGATCAAAGAAAGATCATTGCATGTTTGCCTGCTAAATTCGCCACACAGGCAAAACTTGGAACTTAGTCTCCTCAAAGTTGAGCAAGTCTTGCCATATAGGTGGGGTCAATACTGCGTTCCTCAGGATCAGTCTGGCTTAGCCATATAGGCGAGGTTAGGACTTGGCTTAAGCTGAGCTAGCCCATCATCACTGTGCAAGCGAGGCTATCTTCTGCTTTAACTGAAATCAATCTTTAACTGAATCGGATATAAATTGCTTCGCCCCAAAGAATTTGACTTAGCATTTCTTGGCAGCTTTTTCTTTGACTTACTGCTAACTTGTTTCAGTTTGCATTGCAGTGAGCTATGTTCGCCAATCTTTCGACTTGATGAAAGAGACCAAGAAGTTGCCTCTTACTTTTCCAGTTGAAACTTTAAATCCTAAGCAGAAGGAACAACTAGGGCAGCTGATGTGTGTTCCTAGAAGAGGTTGGCAATCGCTTATCCGAGATGATCCACTTTGAGGTGAGGCTGGTAGCCGCTTATCCGAGATGATCTACTTCGGGAAAGCGGACGTCACCTGTAAGGTCTCGGATCCTTTGCCAATTTTCATCAAAGAAGATCCAACTTCTTGATGGCAAAATCTGCCATTATGCGAAGGATTACGGCCTTGTGCAGGAGGAAAGCCTTTCGTGTCCAGTTGGTTTGGCTTGGAAGTAGATAGGACCACTTGTATGCCTTTTGAGCAAATGATTCTGTTATAAGAAACACAACCTTGATGTAGTAGTATCAATGTACCTTCCCTTTTAGATCAATAAAAGTTCAGTTTCTGTTCATCCTTCACTTGAATTGATCCGGCGGAGCTAGACTTCATACGAAGTTAAAGACAGAATTCGAGCTTCCAGCGAAGCTAGCATGAATGTTCCGCGAAGCTCGGACTGTGCTTTTAGCGGAGCTAAGGCATATGTTTCGGCGAAGTTATCGATACGTCACGCTAAGTCAGCATTCGACTTATGGCGGAGTTAGCCCTTAGCGGGGCTGAATCAGCGCTTCTTGGGAAGGCGCTTTAGGCACCGTTTCAAATTAATTTGAAACGACAGCCTGTGCTCTTATCGAGGCGTCATTTTAGGCGATCATTAGCCTATAAAAGCCTGATCGGGCTGAGAGAGGGTCATCACTTCTCTTTGAATTTTCCAGAGCATTTAACTCTTCTTCTTCTTCCTTCTTCTTTACTTGAGAATTCAAGAACCTCCACTGTTCTTCAATGGCTCCCAAGAGACGAGCGGGAAAAGAGGTCGCAACCTCTGCAACGGAGGGTCCTTCTCCTCCTCCGGTCATCGAACGACCAATCGCCGGAAGGGATCTTTCTCTTTTGATCAGAGATTTTCATCTCTCTCTTAAAGCCGATTTCTGGCTATCTTTAGATGAATCCAGGATGATCAATCATGATCTTGTGATTTTAGGGAGTTTAATTCCCTGAATTTCCCTTGATTTCTTGACTGGGAATATTAGAACCAAAGGGTCTCTTCTTCAAGCTTCCAGGCGAAGCTATCCCTTAGGCGGTTCACATCTTGTTAAATGACAGGATGTGAAGCCGTCCTTTGAAGTGTAACTGAAAGGGACTTTAATGCCCTTTAGGCAATAACCCCCTTCTGACGAAGTTAGCCCTTGGGGCTTTGTTGCATTCTGTTGTTCGAGGCTAAGCTTCCAGAGCGAAGCTAACACTTGGATATTTTTCCGCTTCCTGCCTTCGTGTGGTGTGCGGAGTTACGCTGCAGCTGCGAAGCTAAGCTTTGGGGCGAAGCTGTCATTAGGCCAGCTTCGCTCGGAGAGCGAGGCTATGCCTTAACAAAAATTGCATTTTTTTTTTAGCTTTTGTTTGGCTGATGAACTAATCATAGTTTTTTCTTTGTTTTTGCAGTGCACTATACTCCTGGTCCTTTGAAGAGTCTATTTGGCACGGTCAGGGGGCTAGATGGCAACGTCAGCCTGCAGTTCCAAGGGCAGGCTTCTTTATTCAGCGAGCGAATCTCTCCTGCTCGAGATACACTTATTCATGGTGGGGATCAGCGCGCCATGAGAAGCATCTTAACCACTGCTCCCCGTGAAGATTCTGACCGACGAATCTATCGGAAGCCCGGCTTCATGTTCGGGGATGCCGCGCCAGACCATGATCGCCAGCTGCTAGCCGGAGAGGGGCAGTGGATTTTTCAATTAGATGGCGAGAAGTTCTATCTTCCGTCTAACAAGCGACATTTTCCCTTGTCCTTCTTCCAATGCGTGACGAGGGCTCGAAAGATGCAGTGGCAAGTGAGTCGGACTACTGAATCCGTTCACGTAGGGAAGTTGATAATTCCCTCACCCTGTTACACAAGAGCGGGGCCTCGTTGTTGCATAATGGGTCTCCACCCTAAGAATGTACTCCCAGACATTCCAGTGGGAGAAACCCTGCGGTGGCGCAGACCTTTGGGAATCAATTCTTTAGGTTCGTGGTAACTATCCAGCCACTGATTTCAGGACTCCAGGGTGGATTCACCCTCTGAAGGCATGGTGGAGGGATTTGACTCTATATGTCCTTGCTCATTTTGAGGAGGATCTGGAGAAGCTGAATCTTTATGAGGTCGTCAGGGCGACCTGTTATGGCATTCAAATGAGCGTAGCGAACTTCTACGCCATCTTTGAGTTATACTGCTCGCTACAGGGACCTTCTTCACCCCTGTTGGCGAATTGGGCATGGCTCTGCACGAGATGTGGGAAGTCTCTGCTCTGCCTTTGGGATCTTTCCCATACGAAGAATATTTCCCATGCGAGGCGGAATTGGCACTTCTGGAGAAGCAGGAGCCCGCCTTGTTTGAGACCTACCGGGAGTTAATGTGCCACTTGTACATTTGCTCTAGCATGCATGGGAGCAGTAAGGGAGCTTCACGCAGCTTGAAGAGCTAGGAAAATTATTTGTTCCCAGATATGGAAAATACTCCTGAGGCGGCTCATTGTGGAATTGCTGATGAAGACATCTTTCGCCGGATGCAAAAGCATTCTTAAGAGGATCTAATTCTAGAAGAAGATGACGGCCCTTATGAAAAAGGCGATATTCTTTGGAGTTTCCACCATCAGGCTCGTCTGCCGACGTCCCGGAAGGCACTTCTGGCTGCTTTCTTGATGGTCTGGTTGAAGAGATGTGTGGTGCCATCTTCTTCGGGCGACGTCATTCATCCGACTGTCTTGTTGCCTGCCGCTCGTCTAGTCCATGGTCATTCTCTTGGACTTTTTCCGGCCATGGTGTGCTGTATTCAGAGAGGCCTTCGCGCATTGACGGAGGTTTTCTGTAGGCCACTAATGACGAAGCGGGAAAAGGGGACTTTTTTGTCCTGCGACGGACCAAACCCCAGAATAGGTCTACCGTATACTTATTTGAAGGCGTGGTTTGCCCTTCACTGTCCCTCCATGATCGAAGCCGGAGAGGACCCCCCAGAAGGTGTTCGAATGGCGTTTCTCCGCCGATTCGAGGGATGTTCATGGCTGAAGACTTACGTGGCTGCGGTCTGTAAGTTGCTGTGCCGCTATGACGTCTATACCCTTTTCCGCTGTTTCCCCTATATTCGGGATGCGGGCTATGGTGAAGAGTTCAAGGACGTGGGGGAAGGGCAGACGTCATTGAGCCGGGAAATTTTTGAGTGGCTGGTCAGCATTCGGCCCTCACATTTGTTGTACAGAAGCGGGGATACCTGCTACTTGGAGCCCTATGTTCCAAGTTGGTTTGCCCGTCAGTTTGGGTATGACCAACTGTACGTGGATAATCCAAATAGCAATCTGGCTTTCATGGGGAGCCTCATCGATGGAGCCCGTGCTTGGCAGTTCTTCATTGCAGGCTGTACCGAGGCGTGGCTGTGCATGCCGCTAAGGACTCCGAACCTTATGATGACCCTGGGATTCTGCCAGTGGTATACGACTTCAAACTCCACACCCATCAGATTCTCTATTAATTCTTCTGGCATAAAGTTAATTTCTTAGCGGCTGAAGCGGAAAGTCACTGAGAAAGGCGAGGGTAAAAGGGTTCGCATCTCAGGCCTCGGAGAGTTCATTGCCGTTGATGACAGCGAAGCATCGGATGTAGGAAGTCCTTGCTTCGAAGCGAAAATGGGTGCTGAAACTCCAGCAGCTGCTTCTGGTGTGGTGGGGACGGCCCCCGTAGAACATGCTGATGTTGAAGAAGTGGAGGAAGAAGATCCCGACGTCCACTTCAAACGAAAGCGGGAGGGTGGGTCTCGTAGGAAGAGAGTAGTGAAGAAGCCTCATCGCTACGCTCCTACAGTTGTTGTAGAGGGCAAACCATCCACAGCGCTTCCTCCTCCTGCCCCATTAGCAACTGAATTGTTGGCTCCTAAACCGACTACTGGCGAAGCCTCTCCGGACCCGGGTAAGATCAGCTTCGTCCTTGCAATACACTTTTTATGTGTTCCGGACAGCTCATTATTTGCTTCATGATGCAGGAACTGAGGCGGCGAGAGGCCCGAGAGCTGAAGCTGTCAGAGAACAAGGGGAGCTTTATGATCCCTTATTTACTTATAAGGAGGGCGATGAGGCTGGCTATTTCGCCGTCACAGAAGAGTCTGGAGATGATGCGGCTGATGTAGGTCCTTCGGGCGCTGGGACCTCAAAAGGAAGTCCCGAAGCTTCTAGCTCCTTTGGGTGGACTACGGAGCGTTCGGCAAGCGAAGGTAGGCTGGCCATTCGTGTTGATTCCGCCAAAGATTTTCCTATGGAGCCAGTGGGGACTGATGCAGCCGTCAAGACGATTGAGGCGACATTATCTTTTGGTATTTTTTTGACCTTTTAGCATTTGCTATTTGTTATGCCCTACCTAAACAAAGTCTTGTCGCAGGTGTTCCGCCTCTGGGTGCATCGACTTCAAGAGAGCCAACCAATCTTCCAGAGGGATCTAAGGGTGAAGTAAGAACTTCGACCGCGGCGGGTGCTGCTGAGTTGGATGCTTTGTATGGCGACCTGCCGTCTTATCAGCCTGAACCAGCCAGAGGAACTAAAATTGAGGAGACGGTAGTCATGGAGCCGATCTCACTTCCAACCATATCGGTGAGTGAGATGCCATCAATTTCGCCAGCGCCGCCTATCTTGCCAGGTGCAGAGCTGAAGGTGATTACCAGTCCTACTTCCCCAACACTGGTGGTTGAGCCCGCTCTCTCGGAAATAGTCACTAGTCCGACCTCGGTTGTGGCTAGTGTACTAGTTTCAATGAAGACTCCTCCGAGATCACTGATGACCTCTCACGCTGCTGCAGCCAGTGCTTCTACTATTACTTCCACAGTGGTGTCAATAAAGCCAGTGGAATCTTCAAGGGCTGCTCGTCTGCCAGGAGTGATTGACACCGAGAATGAATTTGTGACTGAGCTAGTCGATAGCTTTTATAAGAGCTTGAAGCGATCTATCGCTTTGATTTTGAAAGGCTCGACTACCTCATTCTCTGCTTTGAAGGTGGTCCTCTCCCGAAGCATTGAGAGTATCCGAGACTTTGGAAGGGATGACCAGGCCGCTGCATTGGAACTTCTGGTGGACCAACTTGAGAGGGATGTAGACGAATGGCATCGTCTTAGCCATTCAGACCTGGAGTTTTCAGTTAATGAGCAGTTTGCGTTCCTTGTCGCTCAGATGCATGACGCTCAGATGCCGCTCAGGAAGCCGCTAAGGCCATTTCTTCTGACTTGAATCCTTGGAGACAAGGAAGGTAGAGCTCGGGGACGCCATAGATGCTTCTAGCAGTGCTCTTCTTGATGCTGAAGATAAAATTGAAATGGCTAAGGAGATGATCAGGAAGGCAAATCTTCTTTTATCCAAGGTTGAACCAGTGCGTTTTGAAGAGACTGCTCGGCTTGAGCAACTTAAGGCTCAGAGTGACGAACTCTCGCGGCAGGAGTTAGCTCAGAGGGCAACCTTGGTTAAGGTTGAAGCTCGCTTGGCCCAGACAGCGAGCTTTAATGAGGCTGAGCTAAGGTCGCTGGCGCTTGTCCGGGCTGCTGATGATAGAAAGACAAGGCTGGCCATTCTTGAAGGGCGGATCAAATCTTATGAAGCACCATCATAGCTTGTAATATATGTGTCTTCATGTATCCCTTCTTTTCGGAATCAATAAAAGTAATTTTGTTTTGACTCCCCTTGTCGTATTTCCAATTTATTTTATCTTTTGAACTGTCGCTTTCAAGTTGTACTGCAGCCATTTGAGAAAACAGTCCGTACTGTACTGAATAATGAGACTTGGCTATCTGCCGGTTCAGAGATCGTAATAACGTAACCGATTGAGAAGCCACCAAGCTCGAGGTAGTCCTTGACGGACTAAGAGGTAAGACTTGGCTATTTGCCGGTTCAGAGGCGCAATGACGTAACCGGTTGAGAAGCCACCAAGCTCGAGGTAGTCCTTGACGGACTAAGAGGTGAGACTTGGCTATCTGCCAGTTCAGAGGTTGCAATGACGTAATTGGTTGAGAAGCCACCAAGCTCGAAGTAGTCCTTGACGGACTGAAAAATGAGACTTGGCTATCTGCCGGTTCAGAGGTCGCAATGACGTAACCGTTGAGAAGCCACCAAGCTCAATAAAGTCCTTGTCGGACTAAAAGATGAGACTTGGCTATCTACCGGCTCAGAGGTCGCAATGACGTAACCGGTTGAGAAGCCACCAAGCTCAATAAAGTCTTTGTCGGACTAAAATGTGAGTCTTGGCTATCTGCCGGTTCAGAGGTCGCAATGACGTAACCGGTTGAGAAGCCACCAAGCTCAATAAAGTCCTTATCGGACTAAAAGGCGAATCTTGGTTATCTGCCGGTTCAGAGGTCACAATGACGTAACCGGTTGAGAAGCCACCAAGCTCGAGGTAGTCCTTAACGGACTAAGAGGTGAGACTTGGCTATCTGCCGGTTCAGAGGTCGCAATGACGTAACCGATTGAGAAGCCACCAAGCTCAATAAAGTTCTTGTCGGACTAAAAGGTGAGACTTGGCTATCTGCTGGTTCAAAGGTCACAATGACGTAACCGGTTGAGAAGCCACCAAGCTCAATAAAGTCCTTGTCGGACTACAAGGTGAGTCTTGGCTATCTGCCGGTTCAGAGGTCGCAATGACGTAACCGATTGAGAAACCACCAAGCTCGAGGTAGTCCTTGATGGACTAAGAGGTGAGACTTGGCTATCTGCCGGTTCAGAAGTCGCAATGACGTAACCGATTGAGAAGCCACCAAGCTCGAGGTAGTCCTTGACGGACTAAGAGGTGGAGACTTGGCTATCTGCCGGTTCAGAGGTCGTAATGACGTAACCGGTTGAGAAGCCACCAAGCTCGAAGTAGTCCTTGACAGACTGAAAGATGAGACTTGGCTATCTGCCAGTTTAGAGGTCGCAATGACGTGACCGGTTGAGAAGCCACCAAGCTCAATAAAGTCCTTGTCGGACTAAAAGGTAAGTCTTGGCTATCTGCCGGTTCAGAGGTCGCAATGACGTAACCGGTTGAGAAGCCACCAAGCTCAATAAAGTCCTTATCAGACTAAAAGGTGAGTCTTGGTTATCTGCCGGTTCAGAGGTCGCAATGACGTAACCGGTTGAGAAGCCACCAAGCTCAAAATTTTGATGGGATTTGAAAAAAGGTCTCGTTTTCATTGCGAAAAATGAGGAGATCACTGTCATAGGTTTAATGTTAACATAACAGCGAAATGGATGTCAGAGGTTATACTGTTAAACATAGCATAAAAGGGGTATCGCTCTCACGGGGAGAAATGAGGAAATCACTGTCATAGGTTTAATGTTAACGTAACAGCGAAATGGATGCCAGAGGTTATACTGTTAAACATAGCATAAAAGGGTCTCGTTCTCACGGGGAGAAATGAGGAAATTACTATCATAGGTTTAGTGTTAACGTAACAGCGAAATGGATGCCAGAGGTTATACTGTTAAACATAGCATAAAAGGGGTCTCATTCTCATGGGGAGAAACGAAGAAATCACTGTCATAGGTTTTAGTGTTAACGTAATAGCAAAATGGATGGAAAAATCTTTATATGTGGTCTTACCATTCTATGGATGAGAATTGGTAAGTGATTTTGGAGAGGTAATCAAATAGGAACAGGTCCCTTAGGATTTTTAGCAAATCCTCAGCTGTCAACGGGTTTGATATGCCTTTACCAACTACCGTTTGAGTTGGGCTAGCCATGCTATTCCCCTCAGCATGATGAGTTGTCGAGGAGTTGTGTTGGGCTTAAAGGCCACCATTTTCCTCTATCCTTAACCATTAAAGGTGTTGGATCATTTGGTTAGCATATGTGTAACCTTGATCCTCCTTCGGGACAACCAGTGCATGACCAGGTTCCTACTGGTTTATGGTTGTATGATCCCATTTGGAGGAAGAGAGAGAGCTCTTTATGTGTACCTTGGATTTGAAGATTTTGATCAGAGGTGTAATGTTAACTTGATCATGAGAAGGATCCTTAATCAAGGATAATACTTCTTTAAGAACTTACCATTGATCGGCATCATGAGTAAATCGCCATCTGAAGTCATAAGGCGATATGCTCCATTTGAATAGACTGTTTCTATTACAAACAGTCCTTCCCATTTAGGCTGAAATTTACCTTTGGTTTTGTGCGTCATGATCATCGGTCGTCTGACGGCTAAAACCAAATCTCCTTTCTAGAAGACTCTTTGTTTAACCTTCTTATTGAAGGCTTTTGAGATTCGAGCTTGATCCAACTCGATGTGTTGCTGAGCTTGTAGTCGCTTCTCATCTAGGGCTTCGAGCTCTTGAATACGCAACCGATCATTGTCCTCTGATGTGATCTTAGTGGTCAGAGCAACTCGTGATGACGGCATCTGGATTTTCAATGGTATGACTGCTTCGTACCCGTACACCAGGAAAAAAAGCGTATTACCTGTCGGGGTCCGAACCGTAGTTCAGTAGGCCCAAAGACATTCCCCAAGCTTTTCATCCCAATCTCGCTTATTCGAGGAGACGAACTTTTTGAGTAACTTGATGATCGTCTTGTTGAATGCTTCTGCCAAGCCATTAGCGGCGGGATTATAGGCAGTTGAAGCCACATTCTGAATTCGGTATTTATCGCAGAACCAATAGAATACATGGCTTATGAATTGGGGACCGTTATCATGGATGATCCGTGATTGGTAGTGAAAAGTGCATTTTTATCATTACATTTACCATCACATTTTCATATTTATTCATATAATCATGCACAATTAACTAATATTTTATTATTTATTGTGTGCAGGCCTTGAGAAATAAAAATAAAGGAATAAAGCCTCAAAAGAAGCCCAAAAGCCCATGTTTAAAGCCCAATGTAAAAGTTGCAATTAACAATTATCAAAATTGCAATTACTAAGGGCAATTGTTACAAATACCAAAAGAAGAGGGAAGGATAGACTTCTATTCAACCCTAAATACTTGCAGGATGAGGATAAAAGTCAAAGAAAGAGAGTGCAAAGATAATAAATTCGTTTAAAAGATATGGGAAGATTTGAGATCTAGGGTAACTTGCTTCCCAAGTTATCTCGAAATCCCAAGATGAAGAGTTGGGATGCAACTTCCAGGAGATTACACCCAGATGGACGGACCAGGGGAGGCCACGCGCCAAAGTGCGTGGCCAACCGCCACTACTTGGCCGCAGAAACGCAGCCTTGCCGCGTTTCCGCGGCATTCCTGTCTTATCCCGCTACCAGTTTTCGTGGAGGAGTCGTTCTGGGACTCTACTTCCTTCTGCACCTATAAATACCCCTGCAGACGCAACAGAGAGGGCTATCCAGAGACGAGGAGATTAGGGTTTTTCTTTAGCTACTTCTTTAAATTTCTGCAAGTTGTAATTTTTTCTTTAAAGCACATTGTGGTGAAGAAGGAGCTTGTATTTGGAGGATATTATCAAATAAAAGTTACCTCTTTGCCATTTCTTTTATTGTCTTTTAATTTAGTTTTCTCTACGATCTCTCTCTGTTTTGGTTTTCCTTTCTTTTGCAATCTTTCTTATTCAACTAAATAAAATAAAAAAAAGATAAATTGAAAAGATAAAAAAATAATGATGAACTAACTCCTTATTGTGGTTTGCTGAATTCTTAAGCAACCTAGAGCAATTAAGAATTGAACGGATTGATAACACTTTTTAGAAACCCTAGGTCTAAGATAGATTGCTTGAATATTAAATTGATGACTAGCTTTCTGATCTATGTTACACCTTTAAAATAATTCTTCACACTTCATGCTTAAGGACTTTGACAGCGTAACTTCAAGGTAAAGGTTCTCTTACGCTGTACTTAGATGTTAAGATGAAAAAATTGTTGAATGTTTAGAAGTGCAAACTAGTATGATTGAATGATCTTTTTCTCTTGCTTGCATCTTCTCTAATAAACCTAGGATCAATTTCATACATTTCAAGATGATGTTCAATGTCCTTAATTTGCAATAAGGGTTGTGGTAGAAGATCAGTAAAATCACATCTTTATAATCATAAATATCTCAAACCTAATCTTTCATTTGTCTTATTTGAAGTATACAGAGAAATCGGCCGAAAAGCTTTCATCGCATCCTTCCCTGAGGATCACGACCCGCTTTGGCCCTTGCTAAAGCGGATAGCATTGAGACTGAGAACTCTACAACTCAATCTTTTTCTTTATAAATTCTCAATTTCAATCAAAATTTTGGCGCCATTGCCGGGGAAGGAACGACACGATTTTCTCAAATCTAACTTTTTTATTCTTTCTGTTTGCAGGTTCAGAAAACAGGAAAACTAAACAGCAGCAAGGACATATAGCAACTCTGTGCCTCTGCCCTCGAAGGCAGAGCACCAGAGCCTACTTCAGAGCCGTGGGTCCGCGGCAAAAGCCGCGTTTCCGCGGCCTGAGTAGTTCACTACTCATACATTTTTCTGCAGGTTGCTAAAAATCGCAAATACTGCTTACTGCTGTGATATATTTTCTCTGTGATCATTCTGCAACTGCTAACTAATAACAGTAACCCATTTGTTGATAATAAAAATTTATTTTTAGACTCTTGCATCTAGGGCACGTGTCTATGTTTAATTTTTTTTATTCTGTTGAAGACTGCTGGCGACAAGGTACGTTTGCATAGCATATAAATTAGAAAACACTCTTCGCTGATTTACTGCTTTCTTGAGTGATTACTTTTCTACTGCTTTACACGTACACAAAAATATCTTAAGGGCATAACCCATTAACAAGATAAGGTGGGGATTTCATCACCCTCCCTTGGCCCAAAAATCATATCCGTCACACTCACAACCCTAACCTTAAGTAAAATTTGACTAGACGTTGGCCCTAGGTTAACTCGGACTCACTAGGAGATTGACCGAAGGAGGAAAGTTATTCGAAATTAACTCTTGCCAAATCGGTGTCTAGGCAGGGGATTGAGGGCCGAAAGCCCGAAGAACGGTGGTTATTTAATTAAGGAACGTCTCTGACGGAAAACCTCCCACCGGTCTTGCCACCTACCTGGCCGATTAACTTGTGGTTAAAGTCGACAATAGACCTCCTAAGGACAGTCAAACGTTAGGAGTCGTCTTGGTCAAGGCTTACCCTAGAATAGGAATTTTGTTTGTTTTTCTTTTTATTGATTGATTGGGTGAACTTGTTTGCTATTTGTGCATGTCCGCTTAGTCGAGAGACCCACTTACATCCAGGCTAACTAGAACTAGTTCACCACCCGAGCAAAAGCCCGACTCACACATGGCACAACCACCGTCACTCCAAGATAGGTTCTATCCTATTAGGACCTTTCTTCCTTCTTGCATCAAGTTTACTAATGAAGGTGTTGACCAATTTGAGCTCAAGCCACAATACATCAACACTCTTCCCAAATTTCATGGACTTGAATCTGAGGATGCATACTTCTTCATAAGGGAATTTGAAGAAGTATGTCTAATGATGAAGATACCCAAGTTAGGAGAAGATGCCATCAAACTTAGGTTTGTCCCCTTTGCTTTGAAGGATTTAGCAAAGAAATGGCTCTACAGTCTAGAGGTCGGTTCAATATCTTCTTGGGATAATTTCGTTAAGGCCTTCTTGAAGAAATTTTATCCCGTTCACAAGACTGCATTGATTAGGAAGAACATCCTACAGTTTAAGCAAACAGCCAATGAACCTTTTTGGAAATACTTCGAACGTTTTAAGGACCTCCTTGCCCAATGCCCTCACCATGGGATAGAGAAATGGCGACTTTGCCAAGTTCTATATGATGGATTAGATTATCAAACTAAAACACTGTTAGAATCCATGTGCCAAGGAGGATTTTTGCAAAAGAACGAAGATGAAGGATGGTTATTATATGAAGAATTAGCTGATAATACCATCCAATGGGAACCTACTCCGGAAAAATTTAGGACTAATGACCCTATTTCTTCTAAAGGAGGTATCCATTCCATTGAGGCCAACATAGCAACTGATGCTAAGTTAGCTGCTGTAACGCGAAGACTAGAGGCTCTTGAAACTAAAGAACCAGTCTCTGTGAACCAAGTCAGCACAATCTCATCGGCGGGCTGTACTTATTATCAAGTTTTGAACCATGTGTTCGAGGAATGTCCCGTCTTTATCGCGCATCAAAGCTTGCCCGAACATATGAGTGAGGCCTTCAAAAGGCCCGCCAACAATCCATATTCGCCCATCTACAATCCTGGTTGGAGAAATCATCCCAATTTTTCATGGGGCCCAAGCAACAATGATCAAACTAGGCCCAAATTCTCCAACAATTTCCAAAATCCGCCCTATCAACAAATTTCCCTAGTCAAAATCCTCCAACATCTTTCCAAAATTCACAAGTGGAATCAAGACTCTCAAATTTGGAAAGAAAGGTAGACACTCTAGTTAAAAGCCACGACACGCTGGCTCAAGTCTTAACTAGGATAGAGATCCAATTGAACCAACAAGAGAGACAGAGGGGAACCCTACCGAGTCAGCCATTGCCAAACCCTAGGAATCCTAGGCAAGCCAATGAGGCTCAAGACCAAAACCACTGTAACTTGGTTCATACACTAAGATCAGGGAAACAAGTTGATAATCACGTATCCATGCCACCGGGCCCATCCCAGTCATCCATTCCATCCAGCTCCACTCCTTCTCCACCCAGCTCCAATGAAACTGAAGTTGAAAAGTCAGCAGGACAGGTGCACCAGCCTATAGCCCCATTTTCAAATAGGCTTAGAAGCAACAACAATGCACATATGGAGAAACTACTAGAGGTGTTCAATCAAGTTAAGCTCAACATCCCACTTCTTGATGCAATCCAACAGGTCCCTAGTTATGCCAAATTCCTTAAGGACATGTGCGCCAAGAAAAGAAAGACAAATGTGCCTAAGAAGGTTTTTTTAGCCACTAACATTAGTGAGCTACTGTCCAACCAGATCCCAGTCAAGTACAAGGACCCTGGTTGCCCCACCATCTCTTGCACCATAGGTCGAGCTGAAATCAATCGAGCACTCCTCGATTTAGGAGCTAGCATCAATTTGCTCCCTTTCTCCGTATATCAACAACTTGGATTAGGTGAACTCAACTCAACCCAAGTTACTATTCAATTGGCTGATCGCTCAATCAAAGTTCCTAAGGGAGAGATCAATGATGTCCCCATACGGGTGGGAGAATTCATTTACCCAGTCGATTTCATTATTTTAGAGACACAACCTGTGTCTAATCCTAGGACCCAAACCCCCGTCATCTTAGGACGACCGTTCCTAGCAATCGCGAATGCAATTATAAATTGTAGAAACGGATCCATGAGATTGACTTTTGGGATATGACCAAGGAAGTCAATGTTTTCAGCTTAGGTAAGCATCCCTATGATATGACCGACCAACCCTTTGAGGTTAACTTCATTGAAAACATGACGAGTGAGCATGATGAGGAGATCACACTAGAGTTAGTGGAAGAGGAAGACTTAGAATCAAGTGATCTCAACCTTGATGAGATCGAATGGGCAGCAAATCTAAGTTCTATAGAGATGGAAAAGTCAAGCTTAACACCTCCACCCATTGAGCCACCTCCTTCATTGGAGTTAAAGGCCTTGCCTAAACATCTTAAGTATGCCTACCTAGGTGAACAAGAGACATTACCGGTTATAGTTGCATCCAATTTGACTGATAGGCAAGAGGAAAACCTATTGGCAACCCTTAAGAGACATAGGGAAGCCATTGGTTAGACTATGACAGATATCAAGGGACTGAGCCCTACGATAGTCTAGCATCATATTCATCTAGAGGAAGGGGTTAAACCAAAGAGGGATCCACAGCGTAGGTTAAACCCACTCATGCAGGAGGCTGTACAAGTCGAAATAGTGAAACTGTTAGATAATGGGATCATTTATCCCATTTTCCGATAGCGAATGGGTTAGCCCAATGCATGTGGTCCCTAAGAAGTCTAGCTTTACTGTGGTAGAAAATGACAAGCATGAGTTAGTGCAAACACGATTGCCTACTAAGGTTCGAGTATGCATAGACTATCGCAAGTTGAACGCCGCCACTAGGAAAGATCATTTTCCTCTCCCATTTATCGACCAAATGCTGGAACGATTAGTCGGTCATGAGTATTACTGTTTCTTGGACGGTTATTCAGGGTATAACCAAATCCCTATAGCCCCGAAGGATCAAGAAAAGACAACGTTTATGTGCCCATTTGGGACATTTGCCTACCTTCGAATGCCTTTCGGCCTATGTAATGCCCCTGCCACATTCCAACGTTGTATGTTAAGCCTATTTTCTGATATGGTCGAGCGATTTTTAGAGATTTTCATGGACGACTTCTCTGTCTATGGAAATTCATTTGACCATTGTCTCCATCACTTGGAGCTAGTACTGAGTAGATGCACCGAAAAGAACTTGACCCTCAATTGGGAAAAGTGCCACTTCATGGTGCAGCATGGGATTGTCCTAGGTCATGAGATATCTAGGGAAGGGATCAAAGTGGACAAGGCTAAGGTGGAGATCATAGCCAAACTTCCAATTCCACGATGTGTGAAGGACATTCGGTCTTTCTTAGGACACGCTGGGTTTTACCGTAGGTTCATTAAGGATTTTAGCAAAATTGCTAGACCCCTTACAAACCTTCTAGCTAAAGACGTGCCCTTCATCTTTGATGATAGGTGTAATAGTGCGTGGGAGAATTTGAAAGTGGAACTTATCTCTGCACCTATCATCTCATCTCCGGACTGGTCCAAACCTTTTGAGATCATGTGCGATGCCTCAGATTTTGCGATAGGCGCTGTCTTAGGACAGCGTAAGGATATCTACTATTCGAGTAGGATGCTCAATGACGCCCAAATGAACTATACTATAACCGAGAAGGAATTCTTGGCAGTAGTGTTCGCTTTGAAAAATTCTGCCCATACCTACTTGGGACCAAGACCACGATTTTCACTGACCATTCTGCACTTCGATACCTTATGCTAAAAAAGGATGCGAAGGCCCGACTCATTCGTTGGATCCTTCTTCTTCAAGAATTCGATCTCGAAATTCGAGATAAAAAAGGTGTTGAAAATGTTGTCGCAGACCATCTCTCTCGTGTACCAAACGCACCTTCCGACGAACTGCCCATCAATGACAATTTTCCAGATAAACAACTTCTAGCCATCTCTAAGGAACCATGGTTTGCTGACATAGTAAATTACTTAGTCACAAACCAAACACCACCTAATTGGTCAAAACAGGATAGATACCGGTTCTTGTCTCAAGTCCGGTATTACATATGGAAGATCCATACCTTTTCAAATATTGTAGCGACCAAATTATTAGGAGATATGTCCCCGTTGAGGAGACTAGAAGCGTTCTAGCCTTTTGTCATGAGTTCGCGCGATGGACACTTTGGTCCCCGCAAAACTGCCGAAAAGATCCTGCAAAGTGGATTTTATTGGCCAACTGTGTTCAAAGACGCATTCGAGTATTGCAAAACTTGCACAAGATGTCAAATGATAGGAAGAATTTCCAAACGAAATATGATGCCCCTAAATCCAATTCTAGAAGTAGAACTTTTCGATGTCTGGGGCATTGATTTTATGGGACCCTTCCCTAATTCGTTTGGGCACCAATACATCTTGTTGGCCGTAGACTACGTATCAAAATGGGTTGAAGCCGTCCCTTGCAAGACAAATGACAACAAAGTTGTTGTCAAATTCTTGAAAGAAAATATCATCTCGCGCTTTGGAACCCCTCGTGCCATTATTAGTGACAATGGCACGCATTTTTGCAATAGAACTTTTGAAGCTCTTATGTGAAAATATGCAATAACTCACAAGTTGTCTACGCCCTACCATCCTCAAACTAGCGGACAGGTAGAAGTTTCCAATAGACAAGTCAAGTTCATCTTGGAGAAAACTGTGAATCAGAATAGGAAGGACTGGTCCACCAAACTGGTGGATGCCCTATGGGCATATAGGACCGCCTTTAAGACGATTCTAGGAATGTCTCCCTACAGACTAGTCTTTAGAAAGGCTTGCCACCTTCCTGTTGAGCTAGAGCACCGGGCCCTATGGGCAATTAAGCAGCTAAATTTCGATCTAGATAAGGCCGGTGAGCTTCGAAAATTGCAAATTTCTGAACTAGAGGAATTGAGGAACGAAGCATACGACAATGCAAAGATTGCGAAGGATAGGGTTAAGGTTTTCATGATAAGTTCATCACGAGAAAAACTTTTGTCCAAGGACAAAAAGTTTTACTCTATAACTCTAGACTTCATCTCTTTCCCGGCAAGTTGAAGTCAAGATGGACAGGGCCCTTCATTGTTAAGACTGTGTTTCCACACGGAGCGATAGAGATCTACGATCCAAAAATGGCAGTACATTCAAGTAAATGGTCAACGTCTTAAAATCTTTTTGGAATCAGTTCCGGAAGTGAATGCAGCCATGGGTCTTTTTGACCCACTGTATCGGTAACTATATCTTTCTGCCAATTCATGCATCCATGCATTTCATTCATACATTAGGGACAATGCATGAAATAAGTGTGGGGGAAGGGTATGTAAAGTAATAAAAAAAATTAAAAAATATATATATATAAAAAAAAAAATTTATAAAAAGGACAATATTTTGACTTATCTTTTGAAAGGAACCTAAGTTAGTTTTAAGAATTAGGAAAATCATGATTAGGATTTCTAAAAACTTAGTCAAAATAAATAAATTGTTTAAATTTTAGGTATAGGAGGAGAAATTGAATCAGTAATTAGTCTTGATTTTTACCTTAATGAAATGTGCATACGTAATGCATATCTAGGATTCTAAGACAAAGACCCTTGTGCCTCATATATAAAAAAAATAAAAAATAAAAATAAACAAAAATTACTAATTAAGCTGGATACATATGCCTCATGAAGCATAAGTATTCACGCCTAAAAGTGAGTTAATAAATAAGCATCCTTAGTTTTGGGGCCTAGTTCACTCGAATTTGAGTCCGAGGGGTGTTTTCTCACCTGGTGCCCTAAAACTAACCAGTTTGGGAGTCACCGACTTTAAGTTCGCTACATGGGTGGATTAGAAAGCCTAAGAAAACTAAGAAATATTATATATATATTAACACATCTAATAATCAATTACTTAGGTATGAGGGCCTCAAGAAGCCTTAATACTTACATGAAAGAAAATTAGATGAGTTATATATATTTTAAAAAAAATCATAATAATAATAAAGAGGCATGAGAGTCCAAGTTAAGGAATTCTTAGATTCACAAGGATGCGTATGACTTTTGGTAACGAAAAAGACTATACAAACATTCAATTTTGATCCTTACCTAAAATGAATAACAATTGACTTTATTAAGACTAAGTTCAAGAATGAATAAAAATGATAATCCTAAAACTTATAGACTACTTAGTCTCTTCAAATATACTTCGAATATTTTCCTTTTTATGGATTTTATGGGTGTAATCCGCTGAAAACCCTCACGAGACAACACTCGTCCTCTAGGGTAACCTAGGGGTTTAACGGCTTGTTGCACATGCTAAGTGCAATCGTGATTCCTACGAAAGTGAGTTAGCTAGTTTAGTTTTTCTTTTTCTTTTTGATTTTTACTCGAGGACGAGCAAAAAGATAAGTGTGGGGGTGTGATTGGTAGTGAAAAGTGCATTTTTATCATTACATTTACCATCACATTTTCATATTTATTCATATAATCATGCACAATTAACTAATATTTTATTATTTATTGTGTGCAGGCCTTGAGAAATAAAAATAAAGGAATAAAGCCTCAAAAGAAGCCCAAAAGCCCATGTTTAAAGCCCAATGTAAAAGTTGCAATTAACAATTGTCAAAATTGCAATTACTAAGGGCAATTGTTGCAAATACCAAAAGAAGAGGGAAGGATAGACTTCTATTCAACCCTAAATACTTACAGGATGAGGATAAAAGTCAAAGAAAGAGAGTGCAAAGATAATAAATTCCTTTAAAAGATATGGGAAGATCTAAGATCTAGGGTAACTTGCTTCCCAAGTTATCTCGAAATCCCAAGATGAAGAGTTGGGATGCAACTTTCAGAAGACTACACCCAGATGGACGGACCAGGGGAGGCCACGCGCCAAAGCGCATGGCCAACCGCCACTACTTGGCCGCGGAAACGCGGCCCAAGCCGCGTTTTCGCGGCATTCCTGTCTTATCCCGCTACCAGTTTTCGTGGAGGAGTCGTTCTGGGACTCTACTTCCGTCTGCACCTATAAATACCCCTGTAGACGCAATAGAGAGGGCTATCCAGAGACGAGGAGATTAGGGTTTTTCTTTAGCTACTTCTTTAAATTTCTGCAAGTTGTAATTTTTTCTTTAAAGCACATTGTGGTGAAGAAGGAGCTTGCATTTGGAGGATATTATCAAATAAAGGTTACCTCTTTGCCATTTCTTTTATTGTCTTTTAATTTAGTTTTCTCTGCGATCTCTCTCTGTTTTGGTTTTCCTTTCTTTTGCAATCTTTCTTATTCAACTAAATAAAATAAAATAAAAGATAAATTGAAAAGATAAAAAAATAATGATGAACTAACTCCTTATTGTGGTTTGCTGAATTCTTAAGCAACCCTAGAGCAATTAAGAATTGAACGGATTGATAACACTTTTTAGAAACCCTAGGTCTAAGGTAGATTGCTTGAAGATTAAATTGATGACTAGCTTTCTGATCTATGTTACACCTTTAAAATAATTCTTCACACTTCATGCTTAAGGACTTTGACAGCGTAACTTCAAGGTAAAGCTTCTCTTACGCTGTACTTAGATGTTAAGATGAAAAAATTGTTGAATGTTTAGAAGTGCAAACTAGTATGATTGAATGATCTTTTTCTCTTGCTTGCATCTTCTCTAATAAACCTAGGATCAATTTCATACATTTCAAGATGATGTTCAATGTCCTTAATTTGCAATAAGGGTTGTGGTAGAAGATCAGTAAAACCACATCTTTATAATTATATATATCTCAAACTAATCTCTCATTTGTCTTATTTGAAGCATACAGAGAAATCGACCGAAAAGCTTTCATCGCATCCTTCCCTGAGGATCACGACCCGCTTTGGCCCTTGCTACAGCGGATAGCATTGAGACTGAGAACTCTACAACTCAATCTTTTTCTTTATAAATTCTCAATTTCAATCAATCCGCCTAGGGACACCAAATCGATGAATGACATGGTGTTTGATAAAATTAACTACGTTGGAAGTTTTAACTTCAACCAGTGGTATGGCTTCTGCTCATTTTGAAAAGTAATCGGTTATTGCTAGGATAAACCGGTGTCCTTTTGTCGAAGAGGGGCTGATTGGCCCTACGACATCGATTCCCCATGCTTCAAATGGCTATGAAGTAACAGTTGGGTGGAGCAACTCTGAGGGCTGGTGTATGAAGTCCGCATGAATTTGACATGCTTTACACCTTCATGCATATTGATGGCATCGGCTATCATGATTGGCCAATAGTATCCAAGCATATACAACCTGTCTTTGAGCTTTGGACCTGGTTGATGAGCTCCGCAAATGCCGTCGTGTACTTCTTTAAGCACTTCTTGCGCCTCTGAATTAGAAAGGCAATGGAGGAGGACACCGTGATATGAACGATGGTAAAGTGTCTTCAGAGTTGGGTCATAGTAGAAACGGAGAGACCTTCGTCTGATAGATGCTGCTTCTTTAGGATCGTCTGGCAAGAGACCATGTAAGCGTAGTCGATGAGAGAAAATCGCCAATCTCTCGGCTCAAGATCCGTCGAGATATTATAGACCTCTCTGGTTCTTAACATGTGTTTAGAGCATACAAGGTGTCGAGTCGCCACTATGAGGTGATACTTGGTGTCGACTGGCAAGGTTAACGTTGTTGCTAACGCGACAAGAGCATCTGCCTTAGTATTTTGAGATCGAGACACGTGCCCGATGTAGAAACCATCAAACAAATTAGCCAATTCGATGACCGTGTGATAATAAGGCACCAAGTCTTCGTGGCGGACCTCATATTCTCCTTTAACCTGATTGATAATCAGTTTTGAATCGCCATAAGCTTCAAGGTAGTGTACCCCCATTCCGTGGGTGAGCTGAAGACCAATGAGCAGAGCATTATATTCCGCTACATTATTGGAGCATGATTCTGTCAGAGAAAATGCTCTAGGAAGGACATGATTATGTAGAGAGATAAACACAACCCCCACGCTGGCGATGATCTCGCCCTTAGGACCTATTCGTGATGCTCCATCGAAGAACATCTGCCAAACTTCATCCTCTGAAGTTACATTGGACTCGAAGACTTCATCGGGAATATCTTCGTGAAGTTTTGAGTTTTCTGGGACTGGATGAGCAGCCAAGAACTCCGCAAGAGCCTGGCCTTTAACCGCCTTTTGAGGGATAAAGATCATATCATATTGAGATAAAAAGAGTGCCCATTTAGCCAATCTTGAATTCAGTGATCCTGGCTTCGTCATGAGAAGACGCAAAGGATTCACTCTGGAGATGACATGTATGGTTTGGCCAACCAAATAATGTTGTGTCTTCTGAACAGCAAAGACAAGAGTTAAGCACTCTTTCTCGATAGGATTATATCGAGATTTCACCCCTATCAGAGTCCTGCTCAGATAATAAATGGCCTGTTCGTGATCATTGTCGTCTTTTTGAGTAAGCAGGGCACCAAGAAAATGGTCCATGGCTTTCACATAAAGCAAGAATGGTTTCCCTGATGTGGGTGCTACCAAGACTGGAGGTTTTGTGAGATATATCTTAATATCCTCATAAGCTTCCTGACAAGCTTGATCCCATACAAAGGAAGCACCCTTTCTCATGAGTCGGGTGAACGGTTGACAATGGCCTGAGAGATTTGCAATGAATCCTCTGATATAAGC
Source organism: Agave tequilana (assembly GCA_038442645.1). Taxonomy (NCBI): domain Eukaryota; kingdom Viridiplantae; phylum Streptophyta; class Magnoliopsida; order Asparagales; family Asparagaceae; genus Agave; species Agave tequilana. The sequence goes on from JAVJIF010013140.1 coordinate 50,475, forward strand.
CAGTCTACCTTGCAAGCCTGTAAGCTCTTTAAGATTCCTCGGTGGATGCATGTTCTGAATGGCTTTGACCTTGTCTGAGTCAAGATGAATTCCTTTTGATGTAACAATAAACCCAAGGAACTTGCCACTCGAAACTCTCAAGAAGGATTTTGTCGGATTCATTTTCAGTTGATGAGCCCGCATTATATCGAACATCATTCTCAAGTCACGAAGATGGTCGTTCTTATTGCGGCTTTTGACAGCAATGTCGTCGACATAGCATTCTACCGTTTTTTGGAGATGATCGCGGAAGATTGTACTCATTGACCGCTGATACGTTGCTCCGGCGTTCTTCAGTCCGAAGGGCATCACAGTGTAGCAGTATACCCCCAATGGTGTTTGGAACGAAATATGTTTCTCATCATCGGGGTACATTTTGATCTGATTGTACCCTGAAAAGCCGTCCATAAAAGAAATTCTTTCGAATCCACAAGTATTGTCAATCATGACATCGGTGATGGGCAGTGGGAATTCGTTTTTAGGACAAGCTGTATTGAGATCACGGTAGTCGATGCAGATCCGTACTTTCCCGTTCTTCTTGAGGACAGGAACGATATTAGCAACCCAATCTGGATGCTGTTCTTTCCGTATAAAACCACATGCAATGAGCTTATGAACTTCGGCTTCAATAGCCTCCATAATGTTCGGGCGGAACCGACGTTGTTGCTGCTTGACTGGCTTGACGTCGGGTCTGATATTCAGACGATGCATGGCGACTTGTGGATCAAGTCCGTGCATGTCTTCGTAGTTCCATGTGAAAACGTCTATATACTCCTTTACGAGTATTATTAATTTTTCTTTTTCCATAAGTGATAAGCTCTCACTTATAAAGATGGTTTTAGGGTGATCTTGACTACCCAAGTTGACTTGCACCACGTTGTCTTCAATAGGTGGGTCGCATAGTTCGAATCGCTTTTCCCATTGGAGATCTAATTGCTGAGTCCATGGTTCCTTATCAGTAGCTTCCGCAGGCTCCAATTGACTGCTTGAAGTCATATTAATAGTGAGATTCTCGAATATCATCCCCACACTGACATCTGAGTCCCACTCGGAGGAAGAGGCAGAATGTGATGGAATTGGTTCGTCATTCCTGAATTGAACCGTTGCTGGTGGTGTGGGTGTAACGTATCCTAACCCCCTGCGTGTGTTATCATAGTAGTTTGCAGGTTTCCCTTTTGGCACAAAGTTATGCAGCAAACTACGCCTTCCTTTTTTGAAATTCAGGCCCTCTGCATGCTTTAGGTTATACCCCATTTTTTTCATCATATGGTGTGCTGGTCGCGCATAATGGAAAAACTGCGGGGTGTCTGAGTCTGAACTTGAATCTGTGGCTGTGGACCCTCGTGGTTGGGCTCTACCGAAAATTATCGGTGACTGACTTTCTTTGGATGGAGGGATCACTAAAACGGCCCCTTCTACAGATTTCATGGGTGTACTGGACGTGCTTGGTTTATGTAAAGGGATGTGCAGAGAGCTATCCGTAATGGATCCAAACAACTCAACACTCGCAGGATAATCAAAAGAAATATTATCATTAATTACCCATTCACCTTCATCTTCAGAAGGAGTGTTACATTGGGGGTTATTAAGACATGTTATAATTGGTTCGCCAATCAAAATGGCTGGCATGTTTGCTTCAGATTCTGAATCTGCCTCATTGTCACTATCATCATTGTCGGGCAACGATTCTTTCGATGTTTCACCGGCCTCTTGATACAGGAGAGCGTTAGTAAAGTAATTTTCCACCCCCTTGAATGGTTGCTTCTCAGCGAAGACAGTTCGTACTGTCGCGTCATCTTCAACATATTTGAAGCACTGGTACAGAGTAGAGGGAACGATCCAGTTGGTGTGGATCCATGGTCGTCCTAGCAGTAAGTTGTATGAAGTGTTAGCGTCAATGATATAGCACGTCACTTCAGACTTCAGGCTCCCGATTCGGCAACGGAGTCGAATTTTTCCAAGTGGATGACTACTCCCGGCATTGAAACCGTATATTGTAGAAGTGGTTGCGGATAACCTGTATAGTGGTATATCGAGGAAGTAGTGGAGCCTTTTGGGGATGATGCTGAGTGCAGACCCCGGATCAACCTGTACCCTTTCAATGCATGTTGAACCGATGTATCCGGTGTAGTACAGAGGTCGATCGTACTTGTTGTCTTTGAGAAGCATATCTTCCGCTGTGAAGGTAATAGCGGGTACCTTTGATTGTACCTGATGGCATTCAGGGCATGGAGACTGAGCGTCGTCTTTAGGGATCTCTGGCATATATGTCAGGAATGATTCTTAATCAGCCAGCGCATCTCTGAGTGCTTCTCTTGTCTCTTTTGAGAGACGAAGGAGCTCGTGTATTGTAATACGAGCCGGGATATCGGCCAGCTGGGCCAATATGTCAAAACGAAAGGGCGTGCCAAGCCCTTGGCCTGAAGGCTTCTTCAGGACATGGTCAAACCGGACTTCCTTAGGCTTCTCCTTTCCCTTGGTTGGAACCAAAGCAGGTGTTGGTACTTGTACTGACGTCATTTGCTGTTGAGTCCCGTCAGTAGCTTTCTCATACTGCTTTAAGTATGATTTTCTGGATCGAGTACCCGTTGGCTGAGGTACATCAGCCTGCGTCGCGTAAGCGTGCTTTTCTCCTTCAGAATCACTGAGAGAAGCTGATATGAAATTGTCATCGTCTGGCAGGATGAAGATGACATTGCAAGATTTGCTCTTCGACTTGGACTTCTTTGAATTCCATTGTTCGTCTTTGACAAGGTCTGGGTGTATCCACATGACTTCTCCTGTCTCCAGTGTCAAGGGAACAAGACCCCTATTATCCTGAGTTTTAGCCGCAGGATGTTTGACTTCTAGCCGTGGCGCAGGGACTGGATAAGTCCCGTCAGGAACTGTGACCTTTGGGGTTTTGCCGAACTCGAGGGTCACCATATTGGCAGTGAACTCGAGGGTCACCATATTGGCAGTGACTTTCTTCTGCTCTGACTTCAGTGTCAGGACTCCGGCGTCGATCAAGGCTTGAATTCTGTCCTTGAGGACAAAGCACTTGTCAGTAGGATGATGAATCATCCTGAGGTAGAGACAGTATTTGGGATCGTTCGTGCGTCCTATCTCATTGGGACGTCGAGCCTCTGGTAGCTTCATTTTATTCCCTTTGTGGAGTAAATGGAATATTGTGACCACCTGATCGTCTCTGAAGGAGTACTATTTCGGAGGGAACTTAGACTCCTGATTATTGAAGCCGCTCTTCTTGGCCTTCGGCTGCATATCCTCTGACAATTCTACGGACATAGTCTCCTTCCGTTTGGCTTGAGAAGACTACGTCATGTCGCCGTGTCCCTTGTTGTTCATACCCCATTTGCCTTTAGGGGTGGATGGTTTCAAACTTTTTAGCTGACTTTTCGGCTATCTCAGCTTGTTCGACCAATTCTTTCCAGGTATGGACTTTGATAGCCCTCATGCGAATCTCTACTTGGTCTAAGAAGTTATGCCTGCACGTCTGTAAGAGCATGGGTAATGGCATCCCTGCTGGGTACATCAAAGACAAGTTTCTGAATCGCTTAATGTAGTCGCGGACAGATTCGCCCTTCTTCTGCACAGTGTAGAGGAGCTTGTCCATGGTTACCTCGGTATCGTCCTCATAAAAATGAGAAAGGAATCGAGTTTCCAGGTCGATCCAAGAATTGACAGAGCCCAGAGGGAGACTTCGAAACCAGTCAAATGCTACCCTCTTTAAGGTGCCAATGAACAGCCTAACCATGATAGAATCATTGTCTATAACATTACCAGTCTGGGACCGAAAAATAGTAGATGTGCTGGTTTGGCGAACTTTTACCATCGTACGTGTGTAACGTTGGTGGTTTGAACTTTGGTGGGTATGCTACTGAATCCCACTCCAACGGGTAAGGACGGACTGCCCCTACTTTCTTTAATTCATCCCTCTGAGTTAGCGATGTAATTTGAGCTTGGATGCCCTTAAGGACTTCAGTGTCCAAAGAAGAACCCTCCTTGGACTTCTCTGTCTTTGGTTGTTCATTGCTAAGATGTTCTTCCTTGTCGTGATTGCTTTCGGTATCGTTGTTATTCCGGTTATTGAGGAGTTGAACGAGCATCTGTTGGATGTTGTCCAAAGCTTCTGTTGGCCCAGAGGCCTTCCACTCTAGTTTTGATGATGATTAACTCATGTAGTTATGTGTACTAATAATCTTGTGATTTTAGTTTCAGATCATTAATCAAGTTATTAGTAGGTGATTAGCTTCAACAAGATGATTTGGAAGCTTTCACATGTTGATTCAAGAGCCTGAGCGTCAAAGTTCATATATAGCACTTGCTCGATGGATCAAGGAGTTTTGGATCGAGTCGGCTTGGAGACGGCGCTCTACAAGAAGACATCGGTACCTAGTTTAGTTTTGTGTTTAGATCCAAATTGTAAAGATTAGAATAGTATGTTATGCTCAAGTTCACAACACACACGTTTCATGTTTTGAATATTGGTTTTCGTTTTTTCGTTTTTGGTTTAACCGATCTTGGTTTCATGAATAGATAGATCAAAACAAGTTTACATGGTTTAATGTATATTAGATTTGTTCTATATACATGCATGCTTCAACTCTAAACAAACTTGGCTTGATAGTCTATTTCATGTGTTTATGTTTGGTATTTTTAACAAAACATATTTTGGAATTAAAGTAAAAAACATGGATATATATATATATATATATATATATATATATATATGTTTCATGTATATAGGATTATATCCATATACATCATGCCTAATTGTTGTTTAATACCATGTTTTTCTATTTGGATGAGTTTTGGACAAAATGTATTTTCTATTCAAAAATCCAAGTTTTAGAAAATACCAGTTTTGGATTTTGGTAAAAATGATAAGACACAAAAATGTTTCAAAATGTTTGTTATTTGTGATGAAATTTTTATCACAAGTTTATATTTCAAAATAAAATGATAAAACTATTTTGTGTATTTTATAAGATTTATGAGAATTTTTAGGATTAAAATTACATGTTTTTCTGACCAGAACAGCTGCTGTCAGGCTAGGTCGGTCGACCGAACGGTCGACCGGACCATGTAGCCGGTCGACCGTAGAGGTTGACCGACGTGCACGGATACGTGCACGCTGGCTGCCCCTTAAGCCGGTCGACCGCACGGTCGACCGACTAAGAGCAGGTAGCTCTCTGTTTGTTTCGGTCGACCGGACGGTCGACCGCCCAGAGAGCCGTTGCTCTCTGGTTCTGGGGACGGTCGACCGCACGGTCGACCGGTTGCTGCCAACGGTCAAAATGTGACCGTTCGACGGTCGACCGACCGGTCGACCGGTAGGTCATTTTTGGCAGTTTCTGCTGCCAACGGCTAGTTTTCCAAATGGCCTATAAATACCCCATTAGAAAGAGTTTTTCTCTAAGATTTTTTGTGTGAATTTTTTCTGACTCTCTAGCGTTTTCACAGCAATCAAAATAAGTTTTTGGGCTTTAAATTGGACAATCTATTTGGTGTTTTTGTTAGGGTTTGGAAAATCAAGAAAAGGGTTTTTGGGAAAAAGAGTTTTGATTCAACTTCTATATCTTGTTTCAGTTTTTCCCAAGGATTTTCTTTGAGTTTTTGATTTCCATTCCTTTGGTTTTCTCCACACTTGAGTTACATCTACTATCTTATTCTATAGAATCTTTGTGTGGGAAAGAAATTGTTTGTGGTTGTTGTTTAGACCACCAAGTTGAAAACCCTATCTTTGCTTGGCTTTGTGCCTTTCCCTCATTGTGTTGAGGAGGTTGTGCATTTGGGTTGTATCCCTCAAGTGGTGAGGTGATCCTTGTGTAGTTTTGTGCTAATCCCTCAAGTTGTGAGGTGATTGTTTATTGGCTTGGAGTTGTGCCTCAAGGAGGAGGTTGTGTTTGTAAGGAGAGGAGTTGGATACTCCTTGTAATTGTTATTGCCCCAAATCCTCGGTGGAGGTTCCCTTTGTGGGAGTCTTTTGTGGATAAGCTAGTGGACTTAAAATCCTTCTGGGTGAAGGCGGGGATGTAGAGCTGGGTGCTCGAACCTCGAAACATATCTTGTTGTTTGCGCTTGATCCCTTGGCTCTTACTCTCTCTCTCTACATTATGCCTTGCATAATTCATATTGTTCATTCATAATTATTTGCTTGGCTTGTTTGAGTGTGCATCTCTTGTTAATTGCAATAGTTTTTAAATTCCGCATTAAGTTCATTAGATTAGCATAATCACCTATTCACCCCCCCCTCTAGGTGATTTTCAATATGTATCAGAGCCTCCGCTCCTGATATTTAGGTTTAACCACCTAGGAGTGAGATCTTGGTTTGTTAATCTTCATTTGCATTTACATTTGCACACATTTAGTTTGCACTCATGGATAGCCCTCCTATGTTTGACTTTTTTAGACTTGATGTTTGGAAGGCCAATATGAGTAGTCATTTGAAAAACCTAGGACATCTAGTTTATCAAGCCACTACTAATGAATCCTACCCAAATCATAGCAAGCATAAGAAGGCCAATGCATTAGCACTTAAGACACTTAGAACATCTCTTAATGAAGATCTTTTACCGGTGTTTGATCATTATGATTCGGCTTTTGCAGTTTGGAGCATATTGACTTCTCCCGAGCTACCAAGGATTATCAACAAGTTGAGGAGATCTAGGAGAGACAAGTCCGACGAGCATTGCCTCATGGTCCAAGGGAAAGACTCCCTTGAGGTACAATCGGATTCTCAACTAGATGATAGCTCTAGTTCCTATTGCTATGGTTGTTTTGAAGTTCAAACATTGAATTTGGAACTTGCTCAAAAGCTTGAAATTTTTTTGAAAAAACATGATTTGTTGAAAAAGAATAATCTTGAACTAAAAGAAGAAATGAAGGATTTATGCTCAACTTTTGAATCGATTTTGCAAGAGAAGGAAGAGATTACTAGTGAACGTGACTCACTAAGATCTCAACTAGACATTGCCCTAAAAGAGATTGATGTTTTAAAAAGCAAAAATGATTGTGATGTTGTTGTGAAAAACAATGAGGTTTTATCTTCTAAGTTAGATTTTTTTTAAAAGATAATCTTGTTTTGAAAAATGAAATTGATTTCATTACAAAAGAATTGGATTTGGTTTTGAAGAAAAAATGAATCTTTAAAAATTGATATAGATTCTCATGTTTGTCATGCTAGTATAGCTTCTTGTTCTAGCTCTCCTATTGCATGCTCCACGTTATCTTCAAGTATTGAAAATGATATAAATGTTTTGAAGAAAAGTGTTGATTGTTTGGGCTCCACTTTGAGCCAATGTGCTTTGAATCATACACGCTTGGAAACCTTGATTCGCAAGAAACAAGTTCCATCCTTGCATGCACACCCATCACGGCATGCACATGCTCATCACGATCACAAACTTCACACTATGCATGCCCATGTGTACACATGTACACATTGTGGTCGAAAAGGCCACCTTGCTAGATTTTGCTATGATCGTTTACATATTGAAAATTTAGCAAATAATCTTGTTGGGTTAGGAAAGATACTAACCCCTATGGACCCAAAAGAAAATGGGTACCAAAGACCACCCTAAAATTTTTGATGTAGGTGTGGGCTCTCGCATCACGTGAGAGTAGCGGTGCCTTGAAGTGGATGCGTTCCGTGCTTAAAGAAAACAATTTGGATGCATCACTTTCAAGGGAAGTTTTGAAAAGACACCTAGAGGGGGGGTGAATAGGTGTTAGTGCTAATCTAAGAACTAAGTGCGCTAAATGCGGAAGCTAATGCAAATTCTTGCAACACACTTAATAAAATCAACAAGTGTAGCCGAATTCCCCGTGAAGGGCTCTGGACTAACTCCTCTTGATTCCCCTTGAATGGGTTGAGGTGCTATGTGAAGCTCTTGTTGATTAAGTACAAGTGAGGCACACACAAACAACCAAGCATATAAGATGATATATCAATATGAATCAATGCAAGGCACAACACAAATGCAAGCAAGTATGATATGAATGATGAATGATGCTTTGCACAATATAAATGAGAGAGAGAGTTAGAGAGACAAGTGGATCAAACGCAAACAACGAGATATGTTTCGAGGTTCGAGCACCTTGCTCTACATCCCCGCCTACACCACCGTGTAGGATTTCCAATCCACTATACTGTCCATCGAGGACTCCCACCGAGGGAACCTTCACCGAGAAGGATTTTTACAACAATGGAGTACCGAACTCCTCTCTCAAACAACCACCTCACAACCGAGGGGTAGGCCCGTAGCCAAACAACAACAACCAATCACCTCTACCGAAGAGGGATATACAACCAACTCCACCTCTCACTAGAGGGAGCAAACCAATCACCCGATCACCTCTACCAAAAAGGGATGCAACAAGAATAAGGGTGTTTACAACAAGTGGTTCCAAAGACCACAAACAATCTCTCTTTTCTTTTCTCTTTTTCCACAAAAACAAGATCCTAAATAGATTAGGATAGAAGATAGCTCAAGTGTGGAAACAAAGTGTTTTTGGAAACAAGCAAAAAAAATACTTGGGAAAACTCTTGTAAAAGATAGAGAATGAAAACCAATACAAATATCCCAAATTCCTATTTTCTTTGATTTTTCAAAAACCTAAAACAATAAAGATTGAAAGATTAAAGCCCCAAATACTTTTGAAAACTCTTTAAAAACACTTAAGAAGGTCTGGAATTTTTGCTCTTGAAAACTTCTTCAAAAACTATGAAGAGATGGGGTATATATAGCCCCAATACAAAACTAGCCGTTAGAGCTGAGCTGGCAGCTCTGACAGGCAGCGGTCGATCGGTCCGGTCGACCGCCAACGGTCAGAATTGTGACCGTTGGGCAACCACGGTCGACCGGCCCGGTCGACCCAAACAAACAGAGAGCACTGCTCTCAGACCGGTCAACCGTCCCAGTCGACCGTCCCAAAGCTGCCAAACGTGCACAGATTTGTGCACGTCGGTCGACCGTCCCGGTCGACCGACTTCAGCCAAGTCGACTAGGTCAGGTTGACTAGTCGACTGATTGAAGCCTAGAACAAAAATCTGGGTCAGAAAAACAGTGTAAAATATTTTTCTAAAAATCTTTTAACACTTCTAAAAATCACCAAAAATAGTTTTATCATTTTATATTGAAACACAAACAAGTGATAAAAATTTCAAGACATATATCAAACATATCAATTCATTTTGAGTCTTGCAAATTTTATCAAAAACAAAACTTGTATTTTTATCAAACTTGATTTTTCAATACATGAATAAGATAGACAAAATAAGTTTGTATAGGAAGTGTAAGCATGTATGTATAACTAGAATACATCTATTATACATATAAACTATGTAAACTTGTTTTGATCTATTATTCATGAAAACTAAATCCAAAACATAAAACTTGTGTGTGTTGTGCACTTGAGCATATCAACTATACTAAGCTTTACAAATGGATCTAAACACACTATCTAAACTATGGATACCTAAGTCTTCTTGATGATCTTCATCTTCAATTTGACTTGCTCCAAAACTCCATCCATGGACTAGGCAATGTGTGATCTTTAAGCTTTGGCCCTGGAATCATCATGAAAAGCTTCTAAACACCTTGTTGAATCTAATCACCAACTAATATCTTGGTTAATGATCTGAAACTTAAAATCACAAGAGTATTAGTAAACATAACTACATGAGTTAATCATCATCAAAACTAGGGTGGAAGGCCTTTGGGCCAACAATCTCCCCTTTTTGATGATGACAAAACTGATGGAGTTATATATGCATGGATTAAAGTTAAGCTTCAAAGAAGCTCCCCCTTAACTCATGCATAAACAAATAAAAATATATGACAATGAAGCTCATAAATATGTATGCAACTGTATGACATGTATGCAAATACAACATGTCAAATAATCATAAAAGTCATCAACTTCTTATCTCCATACATTTGCAAAAAAACACAACATATATGCATATCTATTGTTTATTTGTTAAGCATAAGAAAACTAAACACAAGTATGCATATAAACATGTATGCATCAACATGCATAAAACATATTCTAGAAGCTCTAGTTACCAATTAAATTAATAAAGCATTACCAAAAACACTAGATACTTTAGATACCAATAAAACTTAATATATGCAAAAACAAAAGTATGCATATATAAAACTCAAATTATTCTCCCCCTTTTTGTCAATCATCAACAAAGGGGTAAACAATCAAAATAATAAATGAGGGGTAAAAACTCTTTCTCCCCCTTTATGTCAATCAAAACAATAAAACATGTTCTTCCCCTTTTGTCTAAAATAAAAACAAGGTCAATAAGGGGTGACTATAATCAACATGATATCAATAGAAACATATGTCAATGAAGCATCTTGATACCAATAGAAAAGTAAACAAAGATCAATAAATGTTATATGCTATATACATTCATGAAGAGGAAGACGCTAAGTTAGCTTCCCTACACATATGCATTACATGAAAGAGGGATGTTAAGCCCTAATTCACATAACACACATTATGTAATGTATAAGAGGAGATGTGAAGCTCCCCCTACACACGTGTACCACATAAAGAAGAGATGTTAAGCTCTTCAATACAAGATACACTCATCATGAATCTATATGTTAAGCTCTCCTTGCATATAGTCAATATAAATCAAAACTTTTGTATTTTTCCTTTAAACAAAAAATTTTTAGATACCAATTTAAAACACAAAACATCTTGAAATCAAAACATAGTATTTTCTTTTTAAGTAATATAAACAATTGAAATGACTATTTTCTATCATAAAGTAAGGGAGTGGAAAACTAAATACCAATTGAAATATGAAAATCGAATTTTCTCCCCCTTTATGAAATACCAACAAAAATTATGCTCACTTTTATTTTAACAATGCGTAGGCTCTGATACCAGGCCTACGCATTGTTAAAAAAAAAAAAAATGAAACAAACATATATATGTATGGAAAATAGATACCAATTGAAATTGATATACTTGAAATTGAAGCATACATACATAAACAAATATATGAGTATACCAAAAATGTCAAAATTGATACCAATTGAAAGAGTTCAATGATACCAATTGAATCAACAATAATAATCAAGTATATATCTCATATAATCTACCACCCAATCATGGTTCAAGTTTTAAATGATTTTCACTTGTAAAGCATACATGAATATGATCTCCCATCCAACCGCCCGTTAAGGGTAGGGGTTTTCAAAATAGATTTGAAAATAGAGTACGTTTGAAAAAACTCTACCAAAATGAAGAATACCGTAACTAGTTAAATAGAAAAAATTTTAAACTAGTACAAAATCCTTCAAGTAAGGAATAAAACAAAATATTTTTTATGAAATATGAAATCCACAAGATAATCAACACTCTAATTCAATTAGGCATAAATATGACTCATGAAAACAGAACATGAGCAAAATATAAATATGAGTGTATAAATATAATGTGAAGAACATAATCATGAAAATATGGGCAATTAAGCTCAATTAATTCCTTAAAACACGAAATCATGAAAATCATCAAAAACTTATTTAATCTTCAAGGTATATGTATGTCTTATACAAATTAAAGTATACATACATATCCAAACACAAAGAGTCCACAAAGATATATGCATGAAGGCACGTGGCTCAAAAGGATATTCATGTATATCTAATAATTTGGATAAAATAGACATATACATGAAGTTAAATAAACATAAAGAAACATGAAACTTTAAATTTCCATTAAAACAAGTTTCATTTCAAGGCATATGTATGATTTGTCAACACAAAAAGTATACATACATATCCCTAAACACGATTGAGTCCATATATAGGTTTGCATGAAAGGCAAATGACTCAAGGGGTATACATGTATATCTTAAAGTTTGGCAATACATACATATACATGAAGTGAAACACAGAATCATAAAACAAATTCAAAAATGAGAATACAAGTTTAAAATGTATGAATCATCAAAACTAGACTATACTAGCACATCTAATGGGTTCAAATAAGCATTCAAGCCCAAACATATATAGATTTATTTGTGGCCCACTATATGCACAAGTATATATATCTTCTAGTTCTAATGAAAACTAACATCTAAACATATATTCAAAACATGAAATATAAAAACACGATATAAATCAACATGATAAACATAACCATGATTATTATGAATATCCACATGTTATTAGATTTATGATGTACATGATAGCCAATCAAATACGAGAACACAAAATAATAATCCACATTAAATATGGGTGTCTCAAAATAACTAAACATATATATCACAAGTCTAATAAGCATGGCATTTTCATACTAATCACTAAACAATGAAACATGCTATAAACATCAAAACATGCTAATAATGATAAACATGGAAAGCATGTAAACAATAAATAGGAGTTAGGAATCGTTACCAAAACCTAGAAGGCAACTTCCCTTGTCTCCAAAACATGGTGGTCATCTCCACCAAACCTTCCTTGAAAGTGATGCATCCAATTGATAAGCTTTTAAGTATGGAACGCATCCACTCCAAGGTACGGCTACTCTCACGTCAATTGAGAGCCCACACCTACATCAAAAACACGAGGGGTGGTCTTTGGTACCCATAATCTTTTGGGTCCATGGGGGTTAGTACCTTCTCTAACCCAAACAAAATTCTTTGCTAAATTAGAAGTATGTAATCTATCAAAGCAAAATTTAGCAAGGTGGCCCATACGTCCACAATGTGTACATGTGTACACATGAGCATACGTGCGATGGTGTCCGTGAGGAGCATGTGTATGCCGTGGAGGGTGTGCATGCATAAAAGATGGAACTTGTTTCTTTCGAACCAAGTTTTCCAACCGTGAGTGGTTCATGGCACATTGGCTCATAGTGGAGCCCAAACAATCAACCTTCTTCTTAAGCAAACAAATATCATCATTAATCTTAGAAGAAGAAGTGTGGCATGCAATAGGTGAAGTGTGTGAAACTACCCTAGCATGGCAAACATGTGCATCAATCTTATTTGTAAAACAATATTTTTATCTAAACAAACATTCAACTCATTTGAAATAGAAATAATTTTATTTTTCAAAGCAACATTCTCTTTTAAAACAAAATCAACTTTTGAAGACAAATTTTCATTTTTCTTCAAAAGATCATGGCAATCATTTTTAGATTTTAAAAATTCATTTTCTTTAAGTGCAAGATCAAGTTGAGATTTTAATGAACCCCTCTCATTAGCAATCTCCTCTTTCTCTTGCAAAACAACATCAAGTCTAGCAATCAAATTTTTATTATCATTATTAATGCCTAGACTTTTCTTTTTCAACAAATTATATTTTTCAATCAATTTTTCACAAACAATTGATAATTCTTCATTTAATGCATGGGGATCAACAAAATCATTTGAAGAACTAGCACAATCATTACTATCTAGTTGAGTTTCCGATTGTACCTCAAGGGAGTCATTCCCTTGGACCATGTAGCATTGTTGTGGTTCGGATTCTCCACTAGATTCCTCCGGTTGATTTGGCAATTGAAGCTTGGAGGTGGTGGTTGTTGTCAACAAATTCTACACTGCAAAGGCGGAATCAATGTTAGAAACACTCATAAGATAATCTTTAGATAATGTACTTCTAATGGCCTCTAGGGCTTGTGCATTGGCCCCTATATGAATGCGATTTCCAAGATAGCATTTCTTGGTAGCCGCAAGGAAAACATGTAAGCCTAGGGTTTGGAGGTATATGGACATCCTAGTCTTCCAAACAAGAATGTTGGAAGCATCATACATAGGTGGGGTCATGAAGTCCATGGTAAAAACTATATGTGTGCAAACACGTAAATGCAAACAAGATTAGCAAGCAAATGGATCTCACTCCTAGGATGTTAAGCCTAAGTATTAGGAGCACTAGCTCTGATACCAATTGAAAAAGACACCTAGAGGGGGGGTGAATAGGTGTTAGTGCTAATCTAAGGACTAAGTACGCTAAATGCGGAAGCTAATGTAAATTCTTGCAACACACTTAATACAATCAACAAGTGTAGCCGAATTCCCCGTGAAGGGCTCTGGACTAACTAATCTTGATTCCCCTTGAATGGGTTGAAGTGCTATGTGAAGCTCTTGTTGATTAAGTACAAGTGAGGCACACACAAACAACCAAGCATATAAGATGATATATCAATATGAATCAATGCAAGGCACAACACAAATGCAAGCAAGTATGATATGAATGATGAATGATGCTTTGCACAATATAAATGAGAGAGAGAGTTAGAGAGACAAGTGGATCAAACGCAAACAATGAGATATGTTTCGAGGTTCGAGCACCTTGCTCTACATCCCCGCCTACACCACCGTGTAGGATTTTCAATCCACTATACTGTCCACCGAGGACTCCCACCGAGGGAACCTTCACCGAGAAGGATTTTTACAACAATGGAGTACCGAACTCCTCTCTCAAACAACCACCTCACAACCGAGGGGTAGGCCCGTAGCCAAACAACAACAACCAATCACCTCTACCGAAGAGGGATATACAAACCAACTCCACCTCTCACTAGAGGGAGCAAACCAATCACCCGATCACCTCTACCAAAGAGGGATGCAACAAGAATAAGGGTGTTTACAACAAGTGGTTCCAAAGACCACAAACAATCTCTCTTTTCTTTTCTCTTTTTCCACAAAAACAAGATCCTAAATAGATTAGGATAGAAGATAGCTCAAGTGTGGAAACAAAGTGTTTTTGGAAACAAGCAACAAAGAAAATACTTGGGAAAACTCTTGTAAAAGATAGAGAATGAAAACCAATACAAATATCCCAAATTCCTATTTTCTTTGATTTTCCAAAAACCTAAAACAATAAAGATTGAAAGATTAAAGCCCCAAATACTTTTGAAAACTCTTTAAAAACACTTAAGAAGGTCTGAAATTTTTGCTCTTGAAAACTTCTTCAAAAACTATGAAGAGATGGGGTATATATAGCCCCAATACAAAACTAGCCGTTAGAGCTGAGCTGGCAGCTCTGACAGGCAGCGGTCGACCGGTCCGGTCGACCGCCAACGGTCAGAATTGTGACCGTTGGGCAACCACGGTCGACCGGCCCGGTCAACCCAAACAAACAGAGAGCACTGCTCTCAGACCGGTCGACCGTCCCAAAGCATCCAAACGTGCACAGATTTGTGAACGTCAGTCGACCATCCCGGTCGACCGACTTCAGCCAAGTCGACTAGGTCAGGTTGACTAGTCGACTGATTGAAGCCTGGAACAAAAATCTGGGTCAGAAAAACAGTGTAAAATATTTTTCTAAAAATCTTTTAACACTTCTAAAAATCACCAAAAATAGTTTTATCATTTTATATTAAAACACAAACAAGTG
Source organism: Agave tequilana (assembly GCA_038442645.1). NCBI lineage: Eukaryota > Viridiplantae > Streptophyta > Magnoliopsida > Asparagales > Asparagaceae > Agave > Agave tequilana. The sequence goes on from JAVJIF010013140.1 coordinate 65,888, forward strand.
ATATAAATTTCAAGACATATATCAAACATATCAATTCATTTTTGAGTCTTGCAAATTTTATCAAAAACAAAACTTGTATTTTTATCAAACTTGATTTTTCAATACATGAATAAGATAGACAAAATAAGTTTGTATAGGAAGTGTAAGCATGTATGTATAACTAGAATACATCTATTATACATATAAACTATGTAAACTTGTTTTGATCTATTATTCATGAAAACCAAATCCAAAACATAAAACTTGTGTGTGTTGTGCACTTGAGCATATCAACTATACTAAGCTTTACAAATGGATCTAAACACACTATCTAAACTATGGATACCTAAGTCTTCTTGATGATCTTCATCTTCAAGTTGACTTGCTCCAAAACTCCATCCATGGGCTAGGCAATGTGTGATCTTTAAGCTTTGGCCCTGGAATCATCATGAAAAGCTTCTAAACACCTTGCTGAAGCTAATCACCAACTAATATCTTGGTTAATATCTGAAACTTAAAATCACAAGAGTATTAGTAAATATAACTACATGAGTTAATCATCATCAAAACTAGGGTGGAAGGCCTTTGGGCCAACAAGTTTGGTGGAGGAGGACCACCCTTGATTTGGAGAACTAGAGAGGTGCCCTCATCGGTTTTGGTATCGATATCTAACTCCCGTTTACATTTGCATGCTTTTCACGTTCATCATTTTATAGCATGTCATGTTTCATTGTTTGTTATGATTATGCCATGTGATTTAGATTAGTGATATACATGTTTAGTTACTTGAGACACCCATGGACCTATCTTTGTGTTCTCACTTTGTTTTAAACTAATATGTATGTCCTAGATCTAATGCATGTGCATGATGATCATATGTGTTTATGATTCTTGTTTTGATATCTCATATTTTTGATGTTTAGAGTTTATTATGTTAAATGCCATGATTCTTAGATCATTGACATGCATGTATAGCTTTTGAGATCACCCATGTTTATATGGACCCATATGTTGTGTTCTCACCATTTGTTTAGCTATTATGTATATCATGATTCTAATAGTATGTGGATTTACATAATGATCATGTTTATGATTTTCATGTTGATTTATATCCCGTTTTATGCTTAATGATTTGATTACTTGTTTAGATGTTAGTTTTCATTAAGACTAAAATTTATACTTGTACATGTAGTGGGACACAAATAAATCTTTATATATGTTTGTGCTTGGATGCTTATTTGTACCCATTAGATGTGCTAGTATAAGTCTAGTTTTGATGATTCATGCATTCTAACTTGTATTCCCTATTTTAGACATGTTTTATGATCATGTGTTTTAACTTTATGTATATGTCTATCTTGTCCAAACTATTGATTATACATGTACATCCTTTGAGCCACGTGCCTCCATGCATATACTTTTGTGGTCTCATTATGTTTAGGATATGTATGTATACTTTAGTTTGTACATGACATACATATGCCTTAAAGTTTTTAAATCGTTTTGATGATTTTCATGTTTTTAGGTGATTTCAATTTGGTAATGAAAATCTAGTTTTTCATGTTTTCATGTTCTTAAAGAATTTCATATGAGCTTAATTGAAAATTTTCATATTGATATGTGTCACATTATACTTGTACACTCACTTTATTAGTTTACTCATGATTTGTTTTCATGAGACTGTAATATGGGCTTTATGGACTTTGAGTGTTTAGTGATCATGTGATTTACATGTGTTTCATGAAAAATAATTTTGTTTTTTTGCTTGAAGGATTTCGTACTAGTTTATAAATTTTTCATATAACTAGTTACGGTATTCTTCATATGGTAGAGTTTTCAAACAAACCTTATTTTCAAACCTAATTTTGAAAACCCCTACCATCCAAGGGTGGTTGGATGGGAGATCATGCTTATGTATGCCTTATAGTGAAAATTATTTTAAACTTGAACATGATTGGGAGGCTAGGTAATATGAGATATACACTTGATATTATTGTTGTTTCAATTGGTATCATTGAAATTCTTTCAATTGGTATCAATATTGACATTGTTGTATACTCATATATTTTTTGTATATGTATGCTTGCACTTCAAAAAGTATCAATTTCAATTGGTATCTAATTTTTCATACATATATATGTTTTTATTTGTGCTTATTATATTCATATATCTTAGAGCACAAATTTTGATCATGATAAAGCTTGTTATTATAATAACTATCTTGTTTCAATTGACTAGTTTTCAATGGTATCCATATACAAGCTTTGCATGTTTTTATTTAATTCATAAAGATGGAGAAAACTTGATTGAAAATTTCAATTTGGTATCATATGTTCAAAATGAAAAATATTTACAATTGGTATCAAAATCCTTATTTAGAAATTCAAAATTTGTTATGTTTAATTTCAATTGGTATCAAGATTGTTTTCTTATAATTGGTATCAATGTTTTTATGTTTACCTTAAATGGTATCAAAATGCTACTTTGACATATTTTCACTTGATATCTTAATTGATAGTCACCCCTATTTGGTTTTGTTTTTGTTTTAGACAAAGGGGGAGAACATTGTCTTTATTAACCCTTTTGTTGATTCATGGTTTCGAACAAAAAGGGAGAGAAAAATTTATTGATTGGTTTTGCTTTTACCCCTTATTGATGAGTGTTTCTTTGTATTAAAAAGGGGGAGAAGATTTCGTTTTGTTTTGGTTTTTACCCCTTTATTAATGATTGACAAAAAGGAGGAGAATTATTTGAGAAGTTTTATATATGCATGTTTAAGTTTTGCATATATTAAGTTTAATTTAGTTTACTTTTAATTGGTATCTAGAGCATGTTTTGTTTTTAAACATTTCATTGGTATCTAGAGCCATTTATTGTTTATGCATGATTATGCATTGTCATTCATTGCATATTTATGTTTATTTGTTTTATGCATGAGTTAAGGGGGAGCTTCTTTGAAGCTTAACTTTGATCCATGCGTATATAACTCCATGAGTTTTGTCATCATCAAAAAGGGGGAGATTGTTGGCCCAGAGGCTTTCCACTCTAGTTTTGATGATGATTAACTCATGTAGTTATGTGTACTAATAATCTTGTGATTTTAGTTTCAGATCATTAATCAAGTTATTAGTAGGTGATTAGCTTCAACAAGATGATTTGGAAGCTTTCACATGTTGATTCAAGAGCCCGAGCGTCAAAGTTTATATATAGCACTTGCTCGATGGATCAAGGAGTTTTGGATCGAGTCGGCTTGGAGACGGCGCTCTACAAGAAGACATCGGTACCTAGTTTAGTTTTGTGTTTAGATCCAAATTGTAAAGATTAGAATAGTATGATATGCTCAAGTTCACAACACACGTTTCATGTTTTGAATATTGGTTTTCGTTTTTCCGTTTTTGGTTTAACCGATCTTGGTTTCATGAATAGATAGATCAAAACAAGTTTACATGGTTTAATGTATATTAGATTTGTTCTATATACATGCATGCTTCAACTCTTAAACAAACTTGGCTTGATAGTCTATTTCATGTGTTTTATGTTTGGTATTTTTAACAAAACATATTTTGGAATTAAAGTAAAAAACATGGATATATATATATGTTTCATGTATATAGGATTATATCCATATACATCATGCCTAATTGTTGTTTAATACCATGTTTTTCTATTTGGATGAGTTTTGGACAAAATGTATTTTCTATTCAAAAATCCAAGTTTTAGAAAATACCAGTTTTGGATTTTGGTAAAAATGATAAGACACAAAAATGTTTCAAAATGTTTGTTATTTGTGATGAAATTTTTATCACAAGTTTATATTTCAAAATAAAATGATAAAACTATTTTTGTGTATTTTTAGAAGATTTATGAGAATTTTTAGGATTAGAAATTACATGTTTTTCTGACCAGAACAGCTGCTGTCAGGCTAGGTCGGTCGACCGAACGGTCGACCGGACCATGTAGCCGGTCGACCGTAGAGGTCGACCGACGTGCACGGATACGTGCACGCTGGCTGCCCCTTAAGCCAGTCGACCGCACGGTCGACCGACTGAGAGCAGGTTGCTCTCTGTTTGTTTTGGTCGACCGGACGGTCGACCGCCCAGAGAGCCGTTGCTCTCTGGTTCTGGGGACGGTCGACCGCACGGTCGACCGGTTGCTGCCAACGGTCAAAATGTGACCGTTCGATGGTCGACCGACCAGTCGACCGGTAGGTCATTTTTGACAGTTTCTGCTGCCAACGGCTAGTTTTCCAAATGGCCTATAAATACCCCATTGGAAAGAGTTTTTCTCTAAGATTTTTGTGTGAAATTTTCCTGAGTCTCTAGTGTTTTCACAGCAATCAAAAGAAGGCTTTGGGCTTTAATTGAACAATCTATTTGGTGTTTTTGTTAGGGTTTGGAAAATCAAGAAAAGGGTTTTTGGGAAAAAGAGTTTTGATTCAACTTCTATATCTTGTTTCAGTTTTTTCCCAAGGATTTTCTTTGAGTTTTTGATTTCCATTCCTTTGGTTTTCTCCATACTTGAGCTACATCTACTATCTTATTCTATAGGATCTTTGTGTGGGAAAGAAATTGTTTGTGGTTGTTGTTTAGACCACCAAGTTGAAAACCCTATCTTTGCTTGGCTTTGTGCCTTTCCCTCATTGTGTTGAGGAGGTTTTGCATTTGGGTTGTATCCCTCAAGTGGTGAGGTGATCCTTGTGTAGTTTTGTACTAATCCCTCAAGTTGTGAGGTGATTGTTTGTTGGCTTGGAGTTGTGCCTCAAGGAGGAGGTTGTGTTTGTAAGGAGAGGATTTGGGTACTCCTTGTAATTGTAATTGCCCCAAATCCTCGGTGGAGGTTCCCTTTGTGGGAGTCCTTTGTGGACAAGCTAGTGGACTTAAAATCCTTATGGGTGAAGGCAGGGATGTAGAGCTGGGTGCTCGAACCTCGAAACATATCTTGTTGTTTGCGCTTGATCCCTTGGCTCTTACTCTCTCTCTCTACATTGTGCCTTGCATAAATTCATATTGTTCATTCATAATTATTTGCTTGGCTTGTTTGAGTGTGCATCTCTTGTTAATTGCAATTAGTTTTTAAATTCCGCATTAAGTTCATTAGATTAGCATAATCGCCTGTTCACCCCCCCTCTAGGTGAGTTTCAGCTTCTTGCTGGGTTTCGAAGTTTGCTCCTGAGCTTCCAAACGTCGACGAAGGTCGTCATTACTATTGTCAGCCATATTGACTAATACTCTGTCCGTTCGAACTGAGCTGACGGTCGCCGAAGAGGCATACCCACTATCTTCATCTTCTTCACCAGACCATTGGACTGATCCTCCCTTTAGTTCCGGCAAGGCTACTGCCATTGAGGAAGAAGGCTGTTCATAACTGTAGGGTATCGCAACTCTAGATCTAGTGTTTTGGAAGACACCTTCTTCATGCACCAAGACTTCGCCTAAGCCTGGGCTGTAATCTGGATATGAGGAACTGTAGAGAGTGTCGTCAGACACTTGTCTGCCCCTGCGCAGCTCTCATCCTCTTCCGGTCATGTTGACGGATGCAGAAGGTAGGTCTCGCGAGACGCTCCTTTTATGATTTTTCACCGGGGCTTGTACCGACAGCCGATCAAAATCTGATCGTCGGCCTGGAGAAGTGGTGAGGATTGGTCCTAGCCGGCAATGGACTAAGTGGAGTGTCACCAACTGACATCCTACTTGTTGACAACAGGATGAAGAAGTTTGGAAAGATACCGACTTGCGTTTGTTTGTGAAGAATTCCCGCAAGTCAGACCCGTTTGGGCCTAAACGATCCAGCGTAGAGGCTCTTTTGGATCGTACATAGGATGATGTCCTGCTCCTTTTATCACTGCAGAGGGAATTAGCACTGAATAGTACTTCAGCTCTACCTTCGCGGCTAAGAACCTTGAGAATGTCCTTGGGTGCTGAAGCTGCATAAGTAACGCTGTCAACACTTAGGGATAATCCTTTAGCTCCGCTACAAAGCACGAGCTTAGCGCTTGATGAATTGGGGAGCGGAGCACGCTGTGATGCTTTATCCGCCATGCTGATACGAAGGAGATTAGCCTTAGATAGTGCTTTGGCTCTAACTTCGAGGCTAAAAGCTTTAGAAAAGCCCTTGGGCGCTGAAGCTGCATAAGCAACGCTATCAGCACTTAGGGACGATCCCTTAGTTCCGCTGCGAAGAGCGAGCTCAGTACTTGAAGAACTGGGGAACGAAGCACGCTGTGGTGCTTTGGTTCCAGCTTTGCGGCTATGAACATCGCGCGTACCCTGAGGTACAATAGCTTCGCTCGTGAGAACGAGGCTGGCGCGAGTTGTTGCTCTTGAATTGGGCAAAGGTACTGTCGCCCTTGTGACTTCGTGGCTAGCAGCATTGTTGGAGCAGGCAGACATCTTGCATTTTTCTTCGCAAGAGAGACGCACTTGTGGCGTAGCTATGCCTGAGGCTTTACTCAGAGCCTTCAGCTTTGGCCTCCACATCTGCTTTGACAAGGGAGACTTAGGTTCGCAGGGAACCTGACTAGCCACTCGCGAGGCTGAGAGGTGTTGGCAGAATTCTGCTTCTGGTTTCTGTTCTAAAACCTTGGCCATGGAGACCTTTCTATGCTTCCGTGCATGAAGCATTAGACCACCCCCAGAGAGAGCGTCTTCAAATTTTCCTTGGTCGGAGTGAAAGAGCAGGTTCTCGAAAGTAATAGGCCTGCACTGCGGGCCTGCTTCCTTGTTGCGCCAGAGGACCGCAGTAGGCTCGCAGAGAGCCTTATCTGTCTCCGCAGAGACTTGCTTTAAAGATTTAGCCAGAGAGGCTCTGGCTGCACCGGCTTTCTTGAATTCAGAGATAGACCGAAGGTCTGTTCGTCGCATTGCGACACTTGTTTCTTAGCAGTGCAGAAATCGATCCCCAGCGGAGTCGCCATCTTGTTTTCCATTGATTTCAAAGGGGAAAACTTACAAAAAAGGGTCGAGAAGCTAAATTACAAGTAACACAAAAGATTACAAGTAGATCTCCTCGGAGATTCTGGAGAAGTGTACCAGTAGGAGTCTGGTCAGCGCGCGACCACTTTGTCCCTTTGACGATGCGAGCGATAAGATTCTCTTCTCGCCTGGTTCGGGGAATTGGAGAACAGAAGGTTGGTAGAATCCTCTTGTTACTTCTCAAAATCGTCTTCGCCTAAGAATTCCTTCTCGCCTGGTTTCGGAGATTCCTTGAGAAGAAGGTATTAGGGTATCAGCACCCTGATTAGAGAAGTGATTCTCTGAAGTCTCTGAATTCTTGGAAGCAAGAGAATAGATCTCTGTTCAGCCTCTCTATGCGCACAGTCGTGAAGAAGTCCTCTCGTGCAGGGGTCTCTCTTGCGTGTGGTGGTTCCCTCTCCTTGTGCCCCTGGTGGTCTATTTATAGGGAGAGCAAGGGTATAATTATCCCTTGAAAATACAGAAACAGATTGAATCAAATCTGTTTAAATCTGGAAAGTTGCCTTGCTGCGAGGCTAAAATCAGCTTTTGCGAAGCTAGAAGTAGCAGGTCGGTTGATTTTCCTGATCTGTTTTGATTCTTTCCATATAATTGGAGGATTTTCCCTGATCCTCTTACTCGTTTTAGGAGAGTCAAGAGATTATGGCAATCAACTGCCAAATTTGATCTCAGATTTGATCTTGATTGGATTTGATTTCAATCCTGATTAGATTTGATCTCATCTGGAGATTTAATTGGTCAAAGGTTGACCATAGCAGACCCGCAGCGGAGCTGCCGCGTTGAGCTCGCAGCGGATCTGGAAGAAACATCTGGCGAAGTCAGAAGACAGCTCTTCAGCGGAGCTAGATAACGTCTGTGGCGAAGCTACCGAACATTCTTCTGCTTCAAGCGTAGCTAACTCCCTGCGGAGTTAACTGAGCACTTCAGGCGAAGCTATAAGTTAGCTTCCTGACGGAGCTGTGAATGGCTTCAAGGCGAAGTTGGATGCTCTTAGCCTCTCAGGCGAGGCTATCCCTTTGGGCTCTTGTGATGCTAAGTGTTAGCATCTTAGACCTGCTGAGGTCTGTTTAGAGACAATCTGGGCTTACTGTCTGCTTCACTGGATAGTAGAGTCCAAGTTGCTGCTTTGTCCCTTGGAGATGAATGAAAACTGGTTGTCAGCTTATCTGTCACTTGTCTTTTGTAAATGTCAACAAGTACAGAACTGGTCGTCAGCTTGTCTATCGCTTGTCTTTTGTAAATGTCAACAAGTTTAGACATTGTTTGGACCAATCAGCCTATCTTTCACTTGTCTTTTGTAAATGTCAACAAGTTTAGACATTGTTCAAGCCAGTAAGAATCTTGTCTTTTTTAAAGTGTCAACAATCTAAGGTTATGAATTCTGATTCTATAGTGGAACGGGCAATACATGTTTGTTTGAAAGATTTCCAGGATACTGCTTCTCCTAGAGTTAATACGTATCCGCTAGTTGATTTTTATTCCTCAGAGTCTGCAATCCAATTAGCATCACTGCATCCTTAAAGTACAGGCGGATAGTGTCTATATCTCAAGGCATATGTGATACATAACCCAATACTCGTAGCAGAGCAGTTCAATGTGCATCACTAGGGTTACTAGTGTATCTGCTTAACTTGCTTACAGCGTAAGTAATATCGGGTTTAGTGCAATTTATCAAATACATTCGATTTCTGATAATCTGAGAATACTCCAACTGGCGTATTCCAGTTCCTGTATTCTTATGAAGGTGGATGTGTGGGAGAAAAGGATTAGTATTCTCTTTTATCTCATGATCCTTGAATCTTTCTATCATCTTCTCCACGTAGTGAGATCGAGATAGATTGATTTCATCTGGTGTTCTGGTGATTTTAATTCCTAAAATTACATCAACAACCCCCAGATCCTTCATGTCAAAACTATTGGATAACATTCTTTTAGTGGACTTAATAATTTCAATATTAGTCCTAAGTATCAACACGTCGTCTACATAAAGACAAATAATGATACATACATTTTCAACTATTTTAGTGTAAACACACTTATCGCATTCATTGATAGTGAATCCATCTTTGATCATGACACTATCAAATTTCTCATGCCATTGTATTGGAGCCTGTTTTAGACCGTATAAGGATTTTACCAATTTACACACTTTGTGTTCTTGACCCTTGACTATAAATCCTTTAGGTTGCTCCATATATATTTCTTCATTTAATTCACCATTTAAGAATGCAGTCTTGACATCCATTTGATGGATATCTAAGTTATGCAATACTGCAATTACAATCAACATCCGAATGGCGGTTGGTGAATAAGTATCGAAGTAGTCAAGTTCTTTTTTTTGTTGATAACCCTTGGCTGCTAATCTAGCCTTGTACTTATCGATAGATCCATCGGGTTTTAATTTTCTTTTGAAAATCCATTTACACCCAATTGGTTTACTGCCAGGAGGCAAGTTTGCCAATTCCCAAGTATGATTACTTAGTATGGATTCTATTTCGCTATTTATAACTTCTTTCCACATTTGTGCTTCTAGGATAGACATAACCTCTTTAAATATTTGAGGCTCGCTTTCAATAGCATATGCTATGAAATCTGGACCAAAAGATTTTGAGATTCTAGATCTCTGACTTCTTCTTGGTTCAATTTTCGCATTGACAATTAGTTCCTCGGGGCTTTCGTCCCTGAATGCCATCTCATGTGTTCTTTTCCCAAAAGTCTTTTCTATTTTCTGTTTATATGAAAAAATATCTTCAAAGAACACAGCATCTCTAGATTCGATAATCATGTTTACATGAATATCTGGTATCTCTGATTTATGAACCAGAAATTTATAGGCACTACTATTGAACGCGTAGCCTATGAATATGAAATCACCTAGAGGGGGGGTGAATAGGTGATGGCTATATGAAATATGACAATAATGCGAAATTTAAAATCTACTTAACAATATGCTCAAATTAAAATGCTTGCAAGATAAAAGCAATAAATAAGGCAAGTAATAAAGAGATTGAGTTTAGAGAAATTTGAGCAAACGCAAACACGAGGATATGTTTCCGAGGTTCGAGCCACGCTCTACTTCCCCGCCTTCACACTTGAAGGATTTCCACTATTGTTGATCCCACTGGATCTCCAATACAAGGACACACTTGTCCTATCTCTCGTGATGCCGCAACACCACTTGGAGCACACTAGCTCGCTTGAGGCCGATGCCTCTACAACTTCGCTCAAGTAGAAAATTGATCACACTTGATCACAAAAAGCTCACTTAGCACAATCCTATAACCAATATGTAGAGATAGTACTTGGGATTATGAAGTGCAAAAAGACTAGAGTGAAGTAGAGGAATTTGCTTCAAGTAGGTGTTTGGAAATTTCGGCTTTGATGAAAATCTTTTCTAAAATGAAAGGCTTTTGAAAACTTGTAAATCTTATAAAGATTGTTTGTGAAATTGTTGTCTTATCATGTTGAAATGACCCACTATTTATAGTGGAGGAAAGACAGGGTAAACAGCTAGAGAAATTCGTTGGGGTGAGATCCCAACAAAAAATCTATCAGAAAATAGAGCTGTTGGAGTCTGTCAGACTTTCTGACAACTACCGGTCGACCGGGTCGGTCGACCGACAACGGTCATATTTCTGACCGTTAGGGGAAAACGGTCGGCCGCCCGGTCGACCGAAATAAACAGAGAGCACTAACAAGTTCCCGGTCGACCCGAGCGGTCGGCCGACGTGCACACATGCACAGCTGTGCACGTCGGTCGACTGGGTCGGTCGACCGGCCTCTGTCAGATCTGTTTAACAGAGTCTGCAGAAAACAGGGAGGGAAATTTTGGTTTTGATCTTATTGGTTTAAGGACATTAAAAATAAATTTTAGACCTAATAAAGCTAAGAGCATGATCATAGATCAATACTCAAACATGTTAGATCATTTTGATAAAAAAAAATCCTTTTGAATAAAACTTGTTTTTCTAAAACTGGTTTTCCAAAACATGGTATTTCTAAAACTAAGTTAGAAATAAAAATTCTTGAATTCTTGAAGCCATGTTCTAACACTAAGTTTGAAGCCATGAAGCAAACTAAGTGTGTGTGAGTGACAATCCCAAATAATCTACCTCTATCATCTAGGTTTTGACAAAAATCGCTAAAAGAAAAGTAAAATACAAATCTTGAACTTTTCTTCAATGCTTGATCCCGAAGCTTTTCTACCGTGCTTGGCTTGGGAATGCAAATCTTTTAGCGGCGTCCAAACTTGTGAGTCTTGATTGTGGAGCCGTCAAAACAACTTGTTTTAAACCTGAAATTCTTTTAAACAAAATTGTTAAATACATAACTAAATATGGTTTGTTATCATCAAAATATCGGGCTAATGGCCTTTGGGCCAACAATCTCCCCTTTTTGATGATGACAAAACATATATAGTTATTACAAATATTTTGGGTGGAGACTTCAAGTGAAGCTCCCCCTCAACACATGCATATCATAAAAATATACTCAGGCATAGATAAATGGCGCAAAATGATAAACCACAATACACATGTCCATGCCAGAAATAACTCATGTCATAAAAGATAACACATGTCATACATAGATAAAAGTAAAGAAAGACACATGTCCACACACAAACATCAAATATATGTCCATAAGACTAAAAATACCAAAAAGATGCACACACAAACATCAAATATATGTCCATAAGACTAAAAATACCAAAAAGATGTCCAACACAAAATACAAAATATAAGCCCAAGAAATGAAGTCTCTCCAGAATATCTCTCCCCCTTTTTGACATCATCAAAAGGGGAAGTCACTCCTCATCGTCGTCGTCCTCATCATCGTCCTCCTCAGACGAGCTGTCCTCAGCATCTCCTTCAGCCATCTGCTCATCACCATCATTATCCTCATCATCATCAGAAGCCTTCTCCTCTGGATCAATACCAGCAACACCTGGCTGTGGTGCTGAAGAAGCAGAAGGAGCCCTGACAGGAAATGGAGGGCCGGAGGAAGGAAGCGGTCGGGCAAGTGGCATGGGGTCTGGACCAAGCATGTTGAACTTCTCAAAGAGTGCACTAAATTGCGAATCCACATATCGCATGGAATCCGCAAAGTAGGACATGTCATTGCGAAGTCCCTGAAAACGCGAGTCCATCTCCGCGCGATGTGCTGCATCCGCCGCAGAAATCTGGGTCAGTCGCTGCTCGACCCAAGACTGATGCTCTTGAATCTGAGTACAAAGCTCAGACGAAATAAGGGCCTGAAGATCTGAAGATATGGATGGCCCGGGAGCAGAGGAAGTCCCTGGGGCAGAAGATCCTGGGGCAGATGATGATCCTGGAACATGAACAGGAGGAATAGGAGGCTGCTCAGGAGCGGAAAGACGCGCCCTGGCTTGCATCCTCTTCAAAAAGGTGCTGTCTAGGTTTATAGATGGTTCAGTGGGAGACTCAGAGGATAGATTGAAACCCAGTTGTTTCAGGAGATACGAAATGAGCATACCATAAGGCAAGTGCCTTGTGGGGACACGGACGTGATCAGAAGTCATGTGTGAAATAATGAAGCGGGGGAAATTAATCTTAATGCCTTTCAGAAGGCAATAGACTATCAAAGGCACAGGACCCCTAGCATGACTGTATTCCCCTGACTTGAAAAAAATATTGTAGAATACAAATTAAGCAAGGACTTGAGCGGTGAATGTGAATTTATTCACTTCCTCATTCCTTACTAAACCGGGGTTGTCATCCCCGTGAATCAAAGTTGACGCGGTGAACGCAGACTCATCGGCCGGATAGACAAAATCGTGTAGGCCAAAAGAGTATACATCAACTCTTCCACAGGAGAGATGCAATAAATCAGCAAATTGTTCTAGTGGGATATCAATGTCTCTCCCTAGAACTCTGGACCTAACCTGATTACCCTCAAAAGCAAGATTGGTATAAAAATAGGGTATCAGTGAGGTATAGACGGTTCTCTAATAGTCATGAATTGGTTTAAAGAATTATTCCTCAATATTTGTGGGATATTGAGGTGCTCAAAGTCTTGGAGGACTACACATCTCCCAGAGATGATAGTTCTCTTCGACAGGAGGATATACCTATTTTCAGCAAGATCGTTAACAAATGGGCGTTTAGGCCTATGGAAGAGGATGAAGAGACTACAGATTTGCCCTTCTCAGTTCTAGATCTTTTGGACATGATGAAATTTTAGGTTATAATGAAGATCTAGGTTACAAATAAAGGTGGGGCTTGATCTAAACTAAGGAAACAAAAGATCTTGACAAAATTAAAGAGAACAATGAGAAAAGGAACAAGATCTAAAGGAAAAATCGGATTTTTACCTTAATGGAAGAGATCAAGGACCCAAAATCAGAAATTCCCTAAGTTCGAACGTAGAACGGGCCTGAAAGTGATGATCCAGCGAAGAATTGAGAGAAAGAAGTTCGGATTTGAGGTGGAGTTGAGAGAGATGAAGAAAATAGGATTTTTAGAGAAAGGGAAAGAGGGATCGCCGGTGAGAAATGAGAGAGAGAGAGAGAGAGAGAAAAGGGCTTTAAATAAAGTGGGTATGTGGCAGATTCTTGACGCACGGTCAACCGGTCCGGTCGACCGAAAAATCCCGAGAGCTCTGACAGACATAGCGGTCGACCGCAGCGGTCGGCCGAAATTACCCGAGAGCTCTGATAGATCACACAGTCGACCGCAGCGGTCGGCCGGCTACAGAGAAGAATGAAAACTATTCTTCCAGGCAAGGTCGGTCGGCCGGAACTCAGATCCGGTCGACCGGTCTTGCCCAAAACCTGTCAGCAGCAAAAAGACCCTAAAATTTTTAAAAGGTGTCTAAAATAATAAGCAGGATATTTTCAACATTCCAAATTAAAAAAAATGTTTTAAACACTTCATAAGTTATCATATCAACAAAGTTTACACAAGACATTTTAATTTTTATTTTTCATATAAAAGCAAAGGTTTAGAGATGTTGAAGCCGAATACCCGGTGAAGGGTTCTGAACTTCATCCTCGAGATTCCTCTAAATATGAGTTGAGGTGCGCAATTGCCATCTCTAATGTATTTGCTTTAAATATGAATTTTAAATATTTATTTTAGTTTCTGAAAAAAATGTATATATATATATATGATCAAAAAAATAGACGTGTGGACATTAAAAAAATATATGACATAAATACAAGATATCAAACAAGGCATATACATAAGCATAATGGAAATGTAAGTTTACACTAACACATGTCAATGTAGCACAAAAGTAAACTAACAATCCTATGCATTTGTATATATAAACAAAATAAAATTTTTAAATGGAGAAGTTACCAAACGAGGGCAATCTCCAAAATAGGTGCCTCCATGATAGTGATGCAAGCGCGATATGATCTTTGAGCTTTGATGCATCCACCACCCGGGCACCGCCTCCCCCTAAGTCTTGGAGGATGAAGACCCACCTGTATCAACTAGATTGGGCGTGTCTTTTGGTACCCAAATCTTTTTGGGTCCTTTAGGATTAGTACCGGGGCGAACCCAAACATATTTATTATTCATGTTTAGTTTAGCATAGAAAAAATTTTCTAAATGGCCTTTGCGGCCACAATGAGTGCAAACATAAATTTTATCACTACCATACATGAATGCATGCTTGTGTGAGTGTGCATGTTTTCGTGCGTGTTTATGGTGAGTGTGTATCCTTTGGGTTACTCCTTTGGGAAATCTAGATGCAAATCTATTTAAGTCAAAAGCACATTTTTTAAGAGTTGAATCTAAAACATCAACCCGTTTTTGAATTTCAACAAAATCATTTTTATTACAAGATACAAAGGGGGTTTTCCCTTTACAAGCTAATTTATAGTTTTCAAAATCAATCTTTATTTTCTTAAAAGCACTAGACAAATCATGTTTCTCCTTTTCAATAATATTAATTTTATCTTTTAAAGAGTCATTTTCTTTTTTTAATTTCTTATTATGAGATTGAGAAATCTCATATCTATGTTGTAATTCTTCAAAAAATTGGGCTAACTTATCCATAGTCAATTCATCATCATCTATGGAGTTGTCGAGATTTACCTTAGATGCATCATCTCCATGTGCCATGAAGCACATGTGAGCGGCGTCGTTCTCCTCTTCGGATTCCGACTCCGTGTCGTCCCACGTGGCCACCATAGCCTTCTTCTTCTTTGGGCCGTTCTTGGAGGTGGTAGCTTGGAGAGCGGGGCAATCGGCAATGAGGTGTCCGATCTTCTTGCAATGAAAGCAAGGACCCGGCTCCTCTCTTTTTCTTTCAAATCTTCCTTGAGGTTTCCCTCTTCGGAAGTTGCTTTGCCTCCCTTTCTTATAGAACATCTTGCCCACCTTCCGGATGAGCATGGCAAAGTCCTCATCGCAATCTTCCGATGAGTCTTCCTCGTCATGGATGGTTGGAGTGGCTTTGAAGGCGAGAGCTTTCTTCTTTGGCGCCTCCCTTTCTTCTCTTACCTTCATCTCCATCTCATGGGTCTTGAGATTTCCGATGAAGCCGGAGAAGTCCATCTCCTCCCTATCGTTGAGCTCTTTGAGGGTTGTAGCTTTGACTTCCAAAGCTTTGGGAAGAGCTCTAATGACCTTCCTTATCTTTTGGTCATTATCGATCGTATCACCTAAAGAAGATAAAGCATTTGTTATTTTGGTGAAACGAGTGAGCATGTCATCAATGCTCTCATTCTCAAGCATGTAAAAGTTCTCATATTGAGAACGAAGCAAGTCAATCTTGGATCTTTTGACTTGGGACGTTCCCTCATGAGTCACAATCAAAACATTCCAAACCTCAAATGCCGATTTACAATTTATGATGCGTGATAGGTCATCTTCATTTAAGGCTTGTGTTAATGCATATTGGGCTCTAGCATTTGCCTCATAGTCCTTAGTGGTATCTTCGGACCATGATTTCTCATCGGTGAGGGGTTCAATAAATTCTTTGGTGATGGCCCTAGCAACTCTAACTCCTAGGGATTTAAGAAAAATGTTCATCTTGACCTTCCAAATAGGGAAGTTCAAGCCATCAAATTTGGGTGGGGACTTGATGCTAGAAAAATCAATTGAAGCCATGGATAGTGAATATGATGCACAACAAATGAAGAATGCAACAAAATGATAAAACCAAATACAAGGATCTCCCTAAGGTGGTTAAACCAAATAGTAGGGTTAGGCTCTGATACCAATTGAAATCACCTAGAGGGGGGTGAATAGGTGATGGCTATATGAAATATGACAATAATGCGGAATTTAAAATCTACTTAACAATATGCTCAAATTAAAATGCTTGCAAGATAAAAGCAATAAATAAGGCAAGTAATAAAGAGATTGAGTTTAGAGAAATTTGAGCAAACGCAAACACGAGGATATGTTTCCGAGGTTCGAGCCAACATCTACGTCCCCGCCTTCATACTTGAAGGATTTCCACTATTGTTGATCCCACCGGATATCCAATACAAGGACACACTTGTCCTATCTCTCGTGATGCCGCAACACCACTTGGAGCACACTAGCTCGCTTGAGGCCGATGCCTCTACAGCTTCGCTCAAGAAGAAAATTGATCACACTTGATCACAAAAAGCTCACTTAGCACAATCCTATAACCAATATGTAGAGATAGTACTTGGGATTGTGAAGTGCAAAAAGACTAGAGTGAAGTAGAGGAATTTGCTTCAAGTAGGTGTTTGGAAATTTTGGCTTTGATGAAAATCTTTTCTAAAATGAAAGGCTTTTGAAAACTTGTAAATCTTGTAAAGATTGTTTGTGAAATTGTTGTCTTATCATGTTAAAATGACCCACTATTTATAGTGGAGGAAAGACAGGGTAAACAGTTAGAGAAATTCGTTGGGGTGAGATCCCAACAAAAAATCTATCAGAAAATAGAGCTGTTGGAGTCTGTCAGACTTTCTGACAACTACCGGTCGACCGGGTCGGTCAACCGACAACGGTCATATTTCTAACCGTTGGGGGAAAACGGTCGGCCGCCCGGTCGACCGAAATAAACAGAGAGCACTGACAAGTGCCCGGTCGACCCGAGCGGTCGGCCGACGTGCACACATGCACAGCTGCGCACGTCGGTCGACTGGGTCGGTCGACCGGCCTCTGTCAGATCTGTTTAAGAGAGTCTGTAGAAAACTGGGAGGGAAATTTTGGTTTTGATCTTATTGGTTTAAGGACATTAAAAATAAAGTTTTAGACCTAATAAAGCTAAGAGCATGATCATAGATCAATACTCAAACATGTTACATCATTTTAATAAAAAAAATCCTTTTGAATAAAACTTGTTTTTCTAAAACTGGTTTTCCAAAACATGGTATTTCTAAAACTAAGTTAGAAATAAAAATTCTTGAAGCCATGTTCTAACACTAAGTTTGAAGCCATGAAGCAAACTAAGTGTGTGTGAGTGACAATCCCAGATAATCTACCTCTATCATCTAGGTTTTGACAAAAATCTCTAAAAAGAAAAGTAAAATACAAATCTTGAACTTTTCTTCAATGTCTTGATCCCGAAGCTTTTCTACCGTGCTTGGCTTGGGAATGCAAATCTTTTAGCGGCGTCCAAACTTGTGAGTCTTGATTGTGGAGCCGTCAAAACAACTTGTTTTAAACCTGAAATTCTTTTAAACAAAATTGTTAAATACATAACTAAATATGGTTTGTTATCATCAAAATATCGGGCTAATGGCCTTTGGGCCAACAATCTCCCCTTTTTGATGATGACAAAACATATATAGTTATTACAAATATTTTGGGTGGAGACTTCAAGTGAAGCTCCCCCTCAACACATGCATATCATAAAAATATACTCAGGCATAGATAAATGGCGCAAAATGATAAACCACAATACACATGTCCATGCCAGAAATAACTCATGCCATAAAAGATAACACATGTCATACATAGTTAAAAGTAAAGAAAGACACATGTCCACACACAAACATCAAATATATGTCCATAAGACTAAAAATACCAAAAAGATGCACACACAAACATCAAATATATGTCCATAAGACTAAAAATACCAAAAAGATGTCCAACACAAAATACAAAATATAAGCCCAAGAAATGAAGTCTCTCCAGAATATCTCTCCCCCTTTTTGACATCATCAAAAGGGGAAGTCACTCCTCATCGTCGTCGTCCTCATCATCGTCCTCCTCAGACGGGCTGTCCTCAGCATCTCCTTCAGCCATCTGCTCATCACCATCATTATCCTCATCATCATCAGAAGCCTTCTCCTCTGGATCAATACCAGCAACACCTAGCTGTGGTGCTGAAGAAGCAGAAGGAGCCCTGACAGGAAATGGAGGGCCGGAGGAAGGAAGCGGTCGGGCAAGTGGCATGGGGTCTGGACCAAGCATGTTGAACTTCTCAAAGAGTGCACTAAATTGCGAATCCACATATCGCATGGAATCCGCAAAGTAGGACATGTCATTGCGAAGTCCCTGAAAACGCGAGTCCATCTCCGTGCGATGTGCTGCATCCGCCGTAGAAATCTGGGTCAGTCACTGCTCGACCCAAGACTGATGCTCTTGAATCTGAGTACAAAGCTCAGACGAAATAAGGGCCTGAAGATCTGAAGATATGGATGTCCCGGGAGCAGAGGAAGTCCCTGGGGCAGAAGAAGATCCTGGGGCAGATATAATCCTGGAACATGAACAGGAGGAATAGGAGGCTGCTCAGGAGCGGGAAGACGCGCCCTGGCTTGCATCCTCTTCAAAAGGGTGCTGTCTAGGTTTATAGATGGTTCAGTGGGAGACTCAGAGGATAGATCGAAACCCAGTTGTTTTAGGAGATACGAAATGAGCATCCCATAAGGCAAGTGCCTTGTGGGGACACGGACGTGATCAGAAGTCATGTGTGAAATAATGAAGCGGGGGAAATTAATCTTAATGCCTTTCAGAAGGCAATAGACTATCAAAGGCACAGGACCCCTAGCATGACTGTATTCCCTGACTTGGGAAAAATATTGTAGAATACAAATTTAGCAAGGACTTGAGCGGTGAATGTGAATTTGTTCACGTCCTCATTCCTTACTAAACCGGGGTTGTCATCCCCGTGAATCAAAGTTGACGCGGTGAACGCAGACTCACCGGCCGGATAGACAAAATCGTGTAGGTCAAAAGAGTATACATCAACTCTTTCACAGGAGAGATGCAATAAATCAGCAAATTGTTCTAGTGGGATATCAATGTCTCTCCCTAGAACTCTGGACCTAACCCGATTACCCTCAAAAGCAAGATTGGTATAAAAATAGGGTATCAGTGAGGTATAGACCGGTTCTCTAATAGTCATGAATTGGTCTAAAGAATTATTCCTCAATATTTGTGGGATATTGAGGTGCTCAAAGTCTTAGAGGACTACACATCTCCCAGAGATGATAGTTCTCTTCGACAGGAGGATATACCTATTTTCAGCAAGATCGTTAACAAATGGGCGTTTAGGCCTATGGAAGAGGATGAAGAGACTACAGATTTGCCCTTCTCAGTTCTAGATCTTTTGGACATGATGAAATTTTAGGTTATAATGAAGATCTAGGTTACAAATAAAGGTGGGGCTTGATCTAAACTAAGGAAACAAAAGATCTTGACAAAATTAAAGAGAACAATGAGAAAAGGAACAAGATCTAAAGGAAAAATCGGATTTTTACCTTAATGGAAGAGATCAAGGACCCAAAATCAGAAATTCCCTGAGTTCAAACGTAGAACGGGCCTGAAAGTGATGATCCAGCGAAGAATTGAGAGAAAGAAGTTCGGATTTGAGGTGGAGTTGAGAGAGATGAAGAAAATAGGATTTTTAGAGAAAGGGAAAGAGGGATCGCTGGTGAGAAATGAGAGAGAGAGAGAGAGAGAGAGAAAAGGGCTTTAAATAAAGTGGGTATGTGGCAGATTCTCGACGCACGGTCGACCGGTCCGGTCGACCGAAAAATTCCGAGAGCTCTGACAGACATAGCGGTCGACCGCAGCGGTCGGCCGAAATTACCCGAGAGCTCTGATAGATCACACAGTCGACCGCAGCGGTCGGCCGGCTACAGAGAAGAATGAAAACTATTCTTCCAGGCAAGGTAGGTCAGCCGGAACTCAGATCCGGTCGACCGGTCTTGCCCAAAACCTGTCAGCAGCAAAAAGACCCTAAAATTTTTAAAAGGTGTCTAAAATAATAAGCAGGATATTTTCAACATTCCAAATTAAAAAATGTTTTAAACACTTCATAAGTTATCATATCAACAAAGTTTACACAAGACATTTTAATTTTTATTTTTCATATAAAAGCAAAGGTTTAGAGATGTTGAAGCCGAATACCCGGTGAAGGGTTCTGAACTTCATCCTCGAGATTCCTCTAAATATGAGTTGAGGTGCGCAATTGCCATCTCTAATGTATTTGCTTTAAATATGAATTTTAAATATTTATTTTAGTTTCTGAAAAAAATGTATATATATATATGATCAAAAAAAATAGACGTGTGGACATTAAAAAAATATATGACATAATACAAGATATCAAACAAGGCATATACATAAGCATAATGGAAATGTAAGTTTACACTAACACATGTCAATGTAGCACAAAAGTAAACTAACAATCCTATGCATTTGTATGTATAAACAAAATAAAATTTTTAAATGGAGAAGTTACCAAACGAGGGCAATCTCCAAAATAGGTGCCTCCATGATAGTGATGCAAGCGCGATATGATCTTTGAGCTTTGATGCATCCACCACCCGGGCACCGCCTCCCCCTAAGTCTTGGAGGATGAAGACCCACCTGTATCAACTAGATTGGGCGTGTCTTTTGGTACCCAAATCTTTTTGGGTCCTTTAGGATTAGTACCAGGGCGAACCCAAACATATTTATTATTCATGTTTAGTTTAGCATAGTAAAATTTTTCTAAATGGCCTTTGCGGCCACAATGAGTGCAAACATAAATTTTATCACTACCATACATGAATGCATGCTTGTGTGAGTGTGCATGTTTTCGTGCGTGTTTATGGTGAGTGTGTTTCCTTTGGGTTACTCCGTTGGGAAACCTAGATGCAAATCTATTTAAGTCAAAAGCACATTTTTTAAGAGTTGAATCTAAAATATCAACCCGTTTTTGAATTTCAACAAAATCATTTTTATTACAAGATACAAAGGGGGTTTTCCCTTTACAAGCTAATTTATAGTTTTCAAAATCAATCTTTATTTTCTTAAAAGCACTAGACAAATCATGTTTCTCCTTTTCAATAATATTAATTTTATCTTTTAAAGAGTCATTTTCTCTTTTAATTTCTTATTATGAGATTGAGAAATCTCATATCTATGTTGTAATTCTTCAAAAAATTGGGCTAACTTATCCATAGTCAATTCATCATCATCTATAGAGTTGTCGAGATTTACCTTAGATGCATCATCTCCATGTGCCATGAAGCACATGTGAGCGGCGTCGTTCTCCTCTTCGGATTCCGACTCCGTGTCGTCCCACGTGGCCACCATAGCCTTCTTCTTCTTTGGGCCATTCTTGGAGGTGGTAGCTTGGAGAGCGGGGCAATCGGCAATGAGGTGTCCGATCTTCTTGCAATGAAAGCAAGGACCCGGCTCCTCTCTTTTTCTTTCAAATCTTCCTTGAGGTTTCCCTCTTCGGAAGTTGCTTTGCCTCCCTTTCTTATAGAACATCTTGCCCACCTTCCGGATGAGCATGGCAAAGTCCTCATCGCAATCTTCCGATGAGTCTTCCTCGTCATGGATGGTTGGAGTGGCTTTGAAGGCGAGAGCTTTCTTCTTTGGCGCCTCCCTTTCTTCTCTTACCTTCATCTCCATCTCATGGGTCTTGAGATTTCTGATGAAGCCGGAGAAGTCCATCTCCTCCCTATCGTTGAGCTCTTTGAGGGTTGTAGCCTTGACTTCCAAAGCTTTGGGAAGAGCTCTAATGACCTTCCTTATCTTTTGGTCATTATCGATCGTATCACCTAAAGAAGATAAAGCATTTGTTATTTTGGTGAAACGAGTGAGCAAGTCATCAATGCTCTCATTCTCAAGCATATAAAAGTTCTCATATTGAGAACGAAGCAAGTCAATCTTGGATCTTTTGACTTGGGACGTTCCCTCATGAGTCACAATCAAAACATTCCAAACCTCAAATGCCGATTTACAATTTATGATGCGTGATAGGTCATCTTCATTTAAGGCTTGTGTTAATGCATATTGGGCTCTAGCATTTGCCTCATAGTCCGTAGTGGTATCTTCGGACCATGATTTCTCATCGGTGAGGGGTTCAATAAATTCTTTGGTGATGGCCCTAGCAACTCTAACTCCTAGGGATTTAAGAAAAAGGTTCATCTTGACCTTCCAAATAGGAAAGTTCAAGCCATCAAATTTGGGTGGGGACTTGATGCTAGAAAAATCAATTGAAGCCATGGATAGTGAATATGATGCACAACAAATGAAGAATGCAACAAAATGATATAACCAAATACAAGGATCTCCCTAAGGTGGTTAAACCAAATAGTAGGGTTAGGCTCTGATACCAATTGAAATCACCTAGAGGGGGTTGAATAGGTGATGGCTATATGAAATATGATTATAATGCGGAATTTAAAATCTACTTAACAATATGCTCAAATTAAAATGCTTGCAAGATAAAAGCAATAAATAAGGCAAGTAATAAAGAGATTGAGTTTAGAGAAATTTGAGCAAACGCAAACATAAGGATATGTTTCCGAGGTTTGAGCCACGCTCTACGTCCCCGCCTTCACACTTGAAGGATTTCCACTATTGTTGATCCCACCGGATATCCAATACAAGGACACACTTGTCCTATCTCTCGTGATGCCGGAACACCACTTGGAGCACACTAGCTCGCTTGAGGCCGATGCCTCTACAACTTCGCTCAAGAAGAAAATTAATCACACTTGATCACAAAAAGCTCACTTAGCATAATCCTATAACCAATATGTAGAGATTGTACTTGGGATTGTGAAGTGCAAAAAGACTAGAGTGAAGTAGAGGAATTTGCTTCAAGTAAGTGTTTGAAAATTTTGGCTTTGATGAAAATCTTTTCTAAAATGAAAGGCTTTTGAAAACTTGTAAATCTTGTAAAGATTGTTTGTAAAATTGTTGTCTTATCATGTTGAAATGACCCACTATTTATAGTGGAGGAAAGACAGGGTAAACAGCTAGAGAAATTCGTTGGGGTGAGATCCCAACAAAAAATCTGTCAGAAAATAGAGCTGTTGGAGTCTGTCAGACTTTCTGACAACTACCGGTCGACCGGGTCGGTCACCGACAACGATCATATTTCTGACCGTTGGGGGAAAACGGTCAGCCGCCCGATCGACCGAAATAAACAGAGAGCACTGACAAGTGCCCGGTCGACCCGAGCGGTCGGCCGACGTGCACACATGCACAGCTGTGCACGTCGGTCGACTGGGTCGGTCGACCGGCCTCTGTCAGATCTGTTTAAGAGAGTCTGTAGAAAACTGGGAGGGAAATTTTGGTTTTGATCTTATTGGTTTAAGGACATTAAAAATAAAGTTTTAGACCTAATAAAGCTAAGAGCATGATCATAGATCAATACTCAAACATGTTAGATCATTTTGATAAAAAAAATCCTTTTGAATAAAACTTGTTTTTCTAAAACTGATTTTCCAAAACATGGTATTTCTAAAACTAAGTTAGAAATAAAAATTCTTGAAGCCATGTTCTAACACTAAGTTGAAGCCATGAAGCAAACTAAGTGTGTGTGAGTGACAATCCCAAATAATCTACCTCTATCATCTAGGTTTTGATAAAAATCTCTAAAAAGAAAAGTAAAATACAAATCTTGAACTTTTCTTCAATGTCTTGATCCCGAAGCTTTTCTACCGTGCTTGACTTGGGAATGCAAATCTTTTAGCGGCGTCCAAACTTGTGAGTCTTGATTGTGGAGCCGTCAAAACAACTTGTTTTAAACCTGAAATTCTTTTAAACAAAATTGTTAAATACATAACTAAATATGGTTTGTTATCATCAAATATCGGGCTAATGGCCTTTGGGCCAACAGAATATGCAGTCCATTGTTCTTGTTCCCAACTTAGTCTTTTTAGGTAATGGTGCTAGCACCTTTGCAAGGCACCCCCACATTTTGAGGTAATGGTAGGAAGGTATCCTTCCATGCCATAACTCAAATGGTATAAGACCAAGTTTCTTGTGGGGTATTCTGTTTAGAATATAATTTGCAGTTAACAGAGCTTCCCCCCACAAGTTCTGCGGAGCCCCAGAACTTATGAATATGGATTGACCATCTCCTTCAAAGTTCTGTTCTTCCGTTCAGTAATTCTATTTTGCTGAGGAGTATATGGTGCTGTTGTTTGATGAATTATACCAAATTTAGTACATAACTCACAAAAATCATTTGATTCATATTCTCCGCCTCTATCGGATTTAGAATCTTGATATTTTTGTTGAATTGATTCTCAACTTCGGCTTTATATGTTATAAACATATTCATTGCCTCATCCTTACTGTTTAAAAGATACACATAACAGTATCTTGTACAGTCATTAATAAAAGTAATAAAATAATTTTTCCCGCCTCTAGTTGGCATAAACTTCAAGTCACATAGATCGCTATAAATTAACCCTAAAGGTTCTGTATTTCGATCAATTGAGTGAAATAAATTTTTCGCTAACTTAGCCTCAACACAATCTCACACTTGTGAATTTCTTTTAAGTTGAGTTTAGGAATATATCTTAGATTAGACAAATTTTTTAATGACTTGTAATTTACATACCCTAATTTAGCATGCCATAAAGTAGGAGATTCAAGAAAATAAATAAAAGATTGTCCTTTATTTATAAGCTTCGGGTACAAATACACAAACTTTTTATCCACCACTGTAACATTGGCTTTAAAAAGTCCATCAACAAGATAACTCTTTCCCACATACATCCCACTCTTAGTATGTACAAATTTATCTGATTCAAAAACCATTCTAAATCCTTTCTTACTGAGTATTGATCCAGAGATCAGATTCTTGTGGATATCTGGAACATGTAGCACATCGTTCAGAGTAAGCTCTTTTCAGATATCCACTTCAGGATGACCTTGCCTTTTCCTTCAACCTTGGAGACGGCTGGGTTTCCTATGAATAGTTGCTCATCTTGCTCTAGTTTTTGATATTCAGAGAATAATAATTTCTCAGAGCAGATGTGCCGAGTAGCCCCAGTGTCTACCCACCAATCCTTATTGTCGGTTGTTAGATTCACTTCTGACACCACAGCTGAAAGGCTTGGCGACGCATGGTCGGTCAAGTTTGCCTGTGGATGGTTCTTCTTATTCTTTTTGAGACGGCTACGACATTCATTCGCCTTTTGCCCTTCTTTGTTGCAGATGTAGCAGGTTCCTTTGAAGCGCATGTTCTTACCTTCTTGGACCATACCTTTGTACCCTTGGGCAGTTTTCTTCCGCTTTAAGCCTTTAGAAGTAGACGCTTTCCCCTTTGAGTCTTCGTTCACATTGGCCTTGGCTTCATAGGAGTTCTTACTGCTCTTTTTCTCAGACTTTCGGTTGTCCTCCTCAATTCAAAGCCTCACAATGAGATCTTCCAACTTCAGCTCCTTTCGCTTGTACTTCAGGTAGTTCTTGAAATCTCTCCAGCAGATGGGAGTTTCTCCACGATAGTAGCAACCTGAAAGATTTCAGGTAGAATCATACTTTCCTCTTCTATCTCGTACAAGATAAGTTGGAACTCTTGCACCTGACTGATCACAGTCTTGTTGTTCACCATCTTGTACTCCAGAAATCGTTCTACGACGAACTTCTTGGTACCAGCACCTCAGTCTTGTACTTCTTATCAAGATTGGCTCATAACTTCTTTGCCGTTGTGATAGGACTGTAGACATTATAAAGAGAGTCATCCAGTCCATTCAAAATATAGTTTTGACAAAGGAAGTCACCTTGAGTCCATGCATCGACTGTAAGGACTGAGTCCCGATCAGTTCTGGGTTCTGGTGGATCTTCTTGCAGGAATTTGGCTAGATGCAGAGTGCTCAAGTAGAAGAGCATCTTCTGTTGCCACCTCTTGAATTCTGTGCCATCAAATTTTTCTGGCTTCTCCGGCTTCGGGTTAGGAGGTGGAGTAGGCATCAAAACTCGTATTTGCATGTTTGGTGCCTTACTTGAGCTATCTTGATTAGTCTCAGACATTTTCTGCAATTTCAAGCAGAACAGAAGTAAGAAACTTCAATACGTAATTGTCTTAAGATTGTTGGTTGCTGGGATCAATTTGACAACTAATCAATATCACTGAAATATTACCGATCTAATTTGCCAAGTCTGTTAATATCAGGTGGGAGGTTTTCCGTTCAATAGAACGTTCCTTAATTAAAGAACCACCTTTCAATTACCTTCCTTGGTTAAACACCAATTAGACTAGTATACGTCAGTCTCAATATACTGAATATCAATATAACCCCTGCATAAAGAAAATTTATTCACTTATACAGTACTTGGAGTGAGGTACGCTTAAAGCGTATCTCCTTAAGACTATTACGTCCCCCGCACCGGTGCTAACGGGTTACTGGACGCTAGTCTCCCAAGATACAACACTCATTCACGGTATTTGAATAGCACTACCAAATCACCGTACGGTCGAACCGTAGTTAACCAGTACCTTCACAGGATTATTGAAGCAGCGGGACTAAGACAAATTTCGGGAGAATATTTGTCTTTACTTTGGAGGAACTTTGGAGGAGCACCCACTGTAAACCCACAGTAAAGTACGGAGGAGGAAGATAGAAGAATATTCTTCTTCAGAACCCACTGTAAACCCACAGTAAAGTACGGAGGAGGAAGGTAGAAGAATATTCTTCTTCAGAAGTCCCAGATTCAGACAACAATTCTACTAAAGAATCTGTTGAATTTTCTGAGCCCTCTTTAAGAACAAATTTTGCAGAATCTCTTGAAAGTTGCTTCGGAATCTGAGTTGTAGAATTCTCATTTGCTTTGAAAACTGAGTTGCAGATTTCCTACTTTCCGTTGGAAGTCAATTCTTAAAATGAGAGAGTGAAAGAGGATCTCACTTCAGAACTAAGAGAGAGTTGAGTATCTTGGTGTGTTCTGATTGAGAGAAGCGGAGCGCGCATTTTGGTCTGAACCCAACCGAACAGTTGCAACTGCCGCGGGCGGTTCGGATCCGGAGGCGGAGCGGGTATGATCCGCGGGCGGTTCGGATCTGGAGGCGGAGCGGGTATGATCCGCGTGACCTATGTACCCGGGAGACCCGATTCAAAAAGAACCGGACCGGGTAGAGAACCCGAACCCAGACCCAGTCCCGAGCCCATGCCTGCGCAAAAACTCCAAGTACCCAAAGGGCACACCCTTTGTTCCTAGTTTTCTCTATTTAAACACTTCAAACTTCCATCCCATGGCCAATGTGGGACTAAATGCTTTTAGTTACCTTTAGTCCAATTTTGATTTTGAATTAAACAAACTTTAAACTTGAATATCTCATTCATTCGAAGTCGGAATTGAACATGTGAATATACCACGTTCATCCCAATGGAAGGAGAACACACTCCAACCATCATCTAATTGATTCGATGAACGGATCTCGTCGTAATTCAATTAAAGATTCACATATATTCTCCATATTCCCAACACAAGCTTGGATCACGTTCCTACTTATCACATGATGAAAACTACTCTATTCCTACATAACTAGAGAGAGTCTGATAAGACCCAAGATACCGTACTTCATTTTCTTTGCTTCATCTCTTGGGAAAAAAAGGAAGTCTTTTTATCTCTTAGAAGAAGGCATCACCATAGTTGCTGATTTTTTTAGTATGGACTCGGCGTGGCACCGACCATAACAACTATTAAAAAATTTTCTTGGCACATTATGTTTCTTTTCCATTTTATCTTTTCCATTTTTTTTAGAGTAAATGGTGAACCTGTAAAAAAGTCCTCGCATTTCATTAGTAAGTAGTTAATGAAAACAACTTTAAAAATACAACTGAAAGCAGTAAAGTCCTCTCGAGCTGTAGAGCTTCACAGAACACGCAGGTGTAAAAGGACGATAGAAACAAAAGTGCAAGTAAACCAATGTGGAAAAAATCAAAACACATATCGAATATTCCCTGATGCAAAAACAGAAAAATCCTATAGCATAAGTCAGGCTAAGCTTGATAACAAAAAATCAAGGCTCTGAAGAATCATAGATCATGCATCATCTGAGCCGGTGTCTTCTCCTTTTCCCTGTGTGTCCTCAAGAGTGATAGCTGGAGACATCCCCTGCGAATGTTCAGTCCAGAATCCACATCGCCCTCTCCATTGGCATGCCTAAAAAGAGATAGACCCAGTAAGACATGAAAGAATGACAAATATGGAAGGCTTGATCATTTGAGTTGGCTTTATTATTAAAGAGTCAATGATTCTTAGTGTTAGAAACTTGGAATTAACCAAGTGAGTTTTTGAGAAAATTTGAGCTGAATTTTAGGAGATATCCACTATTCGAAATGTACGATAGATGGTTCTAGTCTGTTCTCCTTCCATTAGCGATGAACGTGGTATATTTACATGTTCAATTCCGTTTTCGAATGAATGAGAAATTCAAGTCGGAAGTTGGTCTAAAATGAGAACTAAATAGGAGCAAAAAGTGTGAAAACTCTTTAATATTGTTTATCTTTTTAGTCCAATTCAAATTATAGCACAGAAAGCCTCCTTCTTACCGTTACCTCAAAATGTGTGGGTACCTTGCAAAGGTACAGTGCATTACCAAAGAAGACTAAGTTGGAATCTAAAACAGTGGACTGCATTTTCATAAGCTATGTCTTGAATAGCAGTGCCTACAGTTTTCTAGCGCATAAATCAGAAATACCGGATATTCATATAAATATAATTATAGAATCAAAATATGATGTGTTCTTTGAAAACATCTCTCCGTACAAAAGGAAAGAACAAGAGTTCTGGGAAAAAACACATGAAACATCTTCAAAGTTGAAGGACCCTGTGAACTGACAGTTGATGTGAAAGTTGAACCAAAAAGAAGTAAGAGATCGAGAATATCTAAAAACTTTGCTCCAAACTTCGTAGCTTGCACGTTTGAAAGCGAGCCTCAAATATTTAAAGATGCTACGTCTACTTTAGAAGCACACTTGTGGAAAGAAATTGAAATATGCTCCTAAACAGTGGCATGAGAAGTTCGATAGTATCATGCTCAAGGATGGATTCACTATCAACGAATGCGACAAGTGTGTTTACACTAGGGTCTGTTTGGTTGTCGTAACTGGCCGTAATTCGTAGTTGTAATTGGTAAAGTCTTTTACAATTGTAAATGAGTTACATGTATGTAATTTTTATGGTGTTTGGTTGGTAATATAAAATTGTAAAGTGGGAAAGTGTATTGTACTTTACGGTGTTTGGTTGTCGTAATGTATAAGTCGTAAGTGAAAAAGTTGACCACAAAATTAACTATTTGGTGATTTTAAAAGTTTTAATACTGCAAATAAATATTAAAAAAGTTAGATATTAAAATTTTTTAATAATAATATAAAAAATATTACAAATTTGTATGACCACAAAATTAACTGTAACTGGGCTGTAAGTGAGTGGTAACTGGGTTGCAAGTGAGTGTTAGTTGAGTTACGTAAGTCTTTTACGAATTACGATCCAAACAAACGCCGTAGTTGTAACTGGGTAGTAAGTTATTTATGAATTACGGAGTTTACGCGAAACAAACGGCCCCTAAAACAATTGAGAATGCATATATCATTGTATGTCTCTATGTAGATCACATATTGATACTCGGGACTAATATTAAAATTATTAAGTCCACTAAGAGTATGCTATCTAACAACTTTTATATAAAGGATTTGGGTATTACTGATGTAATTTTAGGCATTAAAATTACTAGAACACCAGATAAAATCACCCTATCTCAGTCACATAACATGAATGAGATGATAAAAAAAAATTGAAGTAATATGAGATCAAAGAAAATACAAATTCTTTTCTCCTACACATCCACCTTCATAAGAATATAGGAACTGAAAAATGACAGTTAGGGTATTATCAAATCATCGAAAGTCTAATTTATCTAATGAATTGCATTAGACCCGATATAACTAACACTGTAAGCAAGCTGAGCAAATACGTTAGTAATCCTAGTGATTACTGGAATGCCCTACTACGAGTAGTAAGCTACTTGAAGATAACAAAGAGTATGTCTTGTGATATAGAAAATATCCACATGTACTTGAAGAGTATAGTGATGCAAATTGGATTGCAGATTTTGATAAATCAAAATCAAGTAGCGGATACATCTTTGAAGAAGATCAACACTTAGTACTTCTCTCTACTGGGTGAAAGCGGTCATGAATAATCATTTTGTATCCTATTTCATATTTATTTATTCAATGTGAGGGTAGTCCTATGTATATTTGAATATACAACTAAAATATGACAATAGTAAAAGTATCTAGATATTTGAGTTCATACGCGAATCTATCAAATTTGTTCAAGTACACATGTTTCCAAATTATCAAATAGTTTATAATGTTTATAATATATTCTGTTTAGAATAAGTTAACATTATGCATTTTTATACATTTTTCTCCAAAAAAAAAAAAATAAATTATATACATTTTTGACATGTCTACAATAAAGAATAGTAAAATTAAAATATTACTCATCTTTTCCCCCCATATTTTTAATTTTATTCATCGACATTTAACTACATGGATTTGATCCGAATTTAAGTGCGTATGTGATTAAAACATATTTCCATGCTTTCTTTTGTTTAAATTAACATATTTCCATGAGTTGGGACTTGGGAGGCCTGAGATCATTGCTGGTCAATTACTACTACTATTATTATTTATTTATTTATCTGATTAATATTGGATTTTTTTTTCCAGCATACGGGTTATTAAGATCTAAATGATACATAGTAGATAAATGTAATATAATATAACAAAGCATTAACATCTATTTATCTATGTTCTTAATTAAAACCTCAAGTTTAATAATAAGGACAACTAACAGAGCAAATTCATCCCCCGCAAGGGGTATTTCGGTTGGCTTTGAATTCGTAAGAGCTCCGTTCACTTACAGAGTCGCCGGTTCGAGCTCCCGCGCGCATGATATTGAGTGCTTTCATTGCGCGACTTAATTCGCAAATAAAAAAAAAAAGAAAAAAACTAAGAGAGCCAAATTCAACATTGTTTAACAAAATGGAAGAGGACAATTAACATTCAATAAACCGTCGGCCTGATCTAGATTAAATTTTGTGAGCTGGTTTGTTCAAATTTAAGAGAAATCCAGCTTCGTTTCAGTGACATCTACACAAACTTTCCCTCGTTCTATTAAACAACTTTCATCGAAACATCTCACAGTAACCGCTTATATATGATCAATATGTTCATTTTGCTCCACATTTGTTTGCGTGTGAGAGAGAGAGAGAGAGTGTGCGCGCGCCACTTCTAATAGAGATTGTGTTTATTATTATTTAGTTGAAAGATAAAATATTTCCTAGGCTATATACAAGGTCATGGTGCATATGATTTTATGTAAGATGACCCGGTTGTTGGAAAACGAGAAATTTTAAGTGAATCTTTGAGCTGAATTGAGGCATGTTTCATTGCTAGAATCATACGGATGATGATTGAAATGTGTTCTCCTTTCATTGGGGATGAACGTGGTATATTCACATGTTCAATTCCGTTTCCGAATGAATAAGATATTCAAGTCGGAAGTTGGCCTAATTCAATAACTAAAGGGGATAAAAAGATGAAGAATCTCTTTAGTCCCACATTGAATATGGTGTTGAAAGTTGAGGGGTTTTAAATATGAACTGCCTAAAAAAATTTGAACCAATAAGAAATATGAAATGTTTTGTTGGAGATGACCTGAATGAGTTATTAAAGATTCTATTATTTTGCTCCCTCTAAATCTGTCACGTTTATAGATTGATATGTATCTCACAAGGACCAAAGAAGGTTCACAATAGGAGATACCTGAGGGAGATGCAATCTCATGCATTATGCAAACTGGTGGGGCCTCTAAGAAAAAGATGATCGATAATTTCTTCATCCCCCGCACAAAGAACATAGACATTAGGTCCGTGTCAGCTTCTTTCATTAGATTATCTCACGTAAGGACAACTTTATTAATAACTAGTCAAAAGAAGGCGCTGATTTTTAGAGATGCCTTAACCTTTCAGGTGACCGTAGCAAATGGGCATCGCAAGCCCCCATCATTCAGCCTGAACTTAGCATTCGTAACTGAGAAAGCCCGTTTAGAATCTCATTCTCGTGTAGGACAATCTCTGGCCTTCTCGTTGACTGATAAGTGCCTAGAGAGGAGTTCTAGTAGTTCTTCCTTTTGGCTAAAGTGTCTCTCTTGATTCAACCTTGATATTCCAACCGAAAACTGACCAATGAGATAACATTATTCCTATAGGGTCTTGAGCTACAGAAAATAGTTCTGAAAATAGCAATTCCAAAGGAACATTCGAACAATATTTGTCTTTCCAAAATCTTGTATCCCTCCTATTCTTAATATCATTTCAATTCCTCAGAAAAAGATGTTCTCGACGGATTTCATTCCTTTCCAGAAAAGAAATAATGATGCCCCATTTATGCACTTGTCCGACCACCATTCCGTGAGTGGGCGGTAATTGTGGGATACAAGCGGGGCCTATTTACGACACATGTTATCGAACAATTTCCACCACCATTGGTTGTGTTGAATTCCAAAGTTTCATAGCCCCTAAACTACTAAACTCTTTACGCTTGCAAACTCATTTCGAATTCACTAGGTAAAAGCCTTCTCTTCTTTGTGAGCCCCTTCCATTGCAACTTTCTTCTCAGAGAATCAATCTCCTTTTTTACCCATCTTGGAAGTGGAAAAAAAAAAAGATAGGAAGTATGTTGGGATGGAGGAGAGGACCGCGTAAGTCAATGAAATCCTCCGCGTAAGTCAATGAAAATCCTCCCTCTGGGAGAGCGACTTTTCTGTCCAATCTGCCAATCTTTTTTGAACCCTATCAATGAGCGGTTTTCCAATGAGGTTTCTTAAGCCTACTAACTATAAGCGACTATAATGCCCCTAAATTTTCACATACCAGCTGCGTCGATTAAATTGAAGTCTAGGCAGAAACTTTAGAGCTGTTATAATATGATACATAACTCAGATAGTTCAAATATATATATATATATATATATATATATATATATATATATATATATATATATATATATATATATATATATCAGGAAACAAGTCATATAGGTAGAAATCTAACATGAGAGAAAAATACATGTCATAAACGAAGAGTCTCAACATATGAAAACTAAATCCAAGTTTATATACAAAAAAGTCTAAACATACAGATACAAAGTCTCACTTCAAATACAGGAAAGTCTCAATATGAATACAAAGTCTAAACCTAAAGCATGTACAATACCAAAAATATGGATACATGTATGCAAGGGAAGACTCTCTATAGAGCACTTTATTTACCTATCAACAAAATAAACGACTACCAACATCTCTGTCACTTGGTATCTTTAAGGATGATCCACGAAGAACTTGAAAAATAATAAATCAACCAGTATTAAATGCCAACAAGTTTATCCTCAAATGGGTACCTTCCGACCATATTCTTGAGGCTGACTTAGTATTAGGTCGAAGAAGCAACTACAAGAGGTCTCTGTATAACATGGAAGCATATAATATGAAAGCATGATAAACATAAGCATGATAAAGCATAATGATAAACATGAACGAGCACGACACGGTATAGGATACCTAGCCAAATCGCAAATATTAGCAAGATAACCAAATATATGCATGGTATTATTCACGTTCATCACCCCCTGTGACTCATGTTATGCTATTCACATTCATCACTCCCCTATGAAACATATTATGTTATTCATATTCATCAACCTCTGTGAATCATGTTATTTCAATAACACAAACTTAAAACCAAACATGAACTAAATTCATATGTATATAACACCAAGCATAGTTTCAATCTTTATATCATACAAAGCATGCATATCAATTCATGCATGACCTTTATAACATAACAGTCAACTTTTCATTTTCTAGATCTCATATAAATATCAACTTGTTATAAATCTAGCAAGTTCATCATTTATATATATAAAAAATCAAGCTATCAACATATGAAGAACACATATGAATCTCATCCAAAGCCAAGTATGCTATCAATATAAAGTTTACAACTTTAGTTCATCTATTCTCTAGATCTTATAAAATTAACATTTTTATGGATTTATAGCACTTCATATTAACATGGGGGCAAGCTACTAACCAAAGGTGCATATATATTAACTTCAATTGAATCTAAGTACGAAGGTTACTGAAAATCATATCACTATACTTGATAGACATCCTAAGCATAAAATATATAGCAAGAGGCAATCAAGAGAGGAAGATTTGCCTTGCCAAGCTAAAAAAGAGCTGATCCAGAGGTGGAAGTGCTGATGGGAAGGTCCTCCTAGTTGATCTTCTCACCGAATGGAAAAAACTCTAAGCTGCTTCTTCAATCTTTGTCTCTAGCTCCTTTATAGCTATTATCTCTTTCTCTCTAAAGTGGGCTGGCCAAGATGGAGAAGGAGGAGAAAGAGTCGGGGTTTTGTAGAATGAAACGTGAAAGAACTCGGCTCCAACACACACACACACACACACACACACACACACACACACACACACACACAAGGTAGACAAATCAGAGCTGGGGTCCAATCAGAACACTATTTTGCCACCCAGATTAATCGACTAGAAAGCTGATTAGTTGACTAACGATAGGTAAGCCCGTTCAATTAGTTTGACTAGGAGATAAAGTTAGTCGACTACAATAAAGTAGGTCGGTTATATTAGTCGATTGTAACAAGGAATTAGTCAACTAGTCTGTATCATTAAATAAAATTTTTGTTTTTGCTGATTCTAATAGTCGACTAATTGGATGAGTTAGTCTACTATCCTAGCATCTCAACTCTCTGTTGAGCCTATTAGTCAACTAGTCTAGGCTACTAGTAGACTAGATTGGGTTCAACAATAAAATATACATCTACTGGTCTTCTCACTACTTGACTACCATAATGCGCTAGTTGACTAGTTTGTGCATCAATGCATCAAATCTCTAAGTAACATATATATTACTTATGCCTACATCACAACTCTCAACAATTCATATAGATATGTACACATACATATATACACACTTTTATTCATCAAAACTCTTAACAAAACATATACATATATATTTATATATATATATCCACACACCATACATGAACAATAGTATGAAATAAAACCTTCAAAATTTTCAGGGTGTTACATTCACCCAACCTAAATAAGAATTTTGTCCCCGAAATTCACTATCCAGGCAAACAGTAAACAAGCATACAGAGTAAAAGCAATACATGATGGGTATATAATTGCCCGAAACTGGTACATCAAAGGAATAATCCAAACAAAAACCTATCATGTATATACTATATGTCTGAACAGTTATAGGCTAAATATACATGATCTATGTTAATCCAACATTTAAATACAAGTAATTATCAAGCCATCATACCAAATAATTAAATCAAATCACACTTGCCCACACACACATGTAAAGTCCACGTGGTTATCCCATGCGTCTTATGCATGCAACAATTCAAACAATCAGACACAATCACACGCGCCCATACACGTGCCCATACACACATGCAAAGCTCACGTAGTTATACCACGCATCTAATGCATGCGATAAATCAAACAAAGCAGATGCACATTAATATCAATTGTGAGGCAAACAAATAACTGATAGGCTAAAAATAGACTACCCAAACATCAAATAGATTTTAACCTGGTAGAAATCAATAGAATTTTTTCATACAAATAACATAACACAATGCAATCATGCAAACGTCTTCACTCGGACTCATGGTACCACAGGTTTTAGACTCGAAGAATCATAGAGAGTCCTATACTTGCTTCAAACTTAGACACATGTTATGAAAATCTTAGGATACTTGAACCTAGAGCTCTGATACCAACTGTAACACCCCTAAATTTTCACACACCAGCTGCGTTGAATAGACTGCAGTCTGGGCAGAAACTTTAGAGCCGTTATAATATGATACATAACTCATACAGTTCAAATATGGATATATGGCAGGAAATAAATCATATAGGTAGCAATCTGAGATGAGAAAAATGCATGTCTTATACAAAGAGTCTCAACATATGAAAACTAAGTTCAAGTCTATACACAAAAAGGTCTAAACATATAGATACAAGGTCCAATATCAAATACAAAAAAGTCTCAATATACCAAAAATACGGATAAATGCATGCAAAGAAAAGACTCTCTATAGAGCACTCATTTACCTATCAACAGAATAGACAACTACCAACATCTCTGTTACTTGGCGTCTTTACGGATGACCCGCAAATAGCCTAAGAATTATCAACTGGCGTTAGATGCCAATAAGTCTATTCTCAAATGGGTACCTTCTGACCATGATCTTGAGGCTGATTCAGTACTAAGTCAAAAAAGACAACTATAAGAGGTCCACATATAACATGAAAGGAAGCATCATAAACATAAGCATGGTGATCGTACACATACATTGCATATTTAATATCACATTTGTCACATTTCTGCATTTATTTTGTAATAAAACTTTGCTATTTGATGTATTTTCATGTCGCATGACATGCAAGATAATTAAGGAAGAAAAGAAAGAGATTAATAAATTTATCCAATTAAATCTAAAAATTCAAAAAAAAAGTGATCAATTCAAATCCAAATGTTTTAGAAGCCATCTAATCTGAAAACTGGATATATGAGATAAGATAATATCATGAAAATTCAAAGAATAAATAGATTATTTGAAGACCCTATCGGTTTCCTCGAGAATAAAGAGATAGATCGTCAAATTTAGAGTAGATATTCAAAATCTAAGAGATAAAAGGATAGAGAATGAATCAATGAATGACCGACTCTAAGATCCTGGCCTTATGGCCAGGATAATGCTGCAAAAATGCGGCAAAAATGTGTTTCCATGGCTTTTTGTTTGAATCTGGGGAGCGCCAGCTCCCCTATCTTTGTATGACTCTCCTCGGCCTATTTTTCTTATAAATACCTACATACCCTGAAGGCAGAAGGATCACTCCACAGAGAGAGACTCTAAGCTAATTTTCAGTATGGTTTTTTTTTTTTTTTAGTTTTTCTTTCTTTATAATGTAATTTTCAGTTTATTTACAGCTTAAGTTAGAGAGAATTACATGAGAGAATGAGAGGAAGAGTTATATGCAGAGTGGCACTGAATGTAATCCTTATTCAAGAGAGAGTCATATTGAAGTGACAGCCAATATAATTTTCAACCTTCTTCATTGTGCTCCTCTCTTTACTTTACTCTAAGATAAGTCTTCACTACGATTCAACTACAGAGGTATGTACTCTTTCATTTGGTTTTTTTCCATTTCATTAGTTTATAATCACACTTCCAAAACCAACATTTTTCCTTTTTATTTCCTTTTCCTTTCTTTTATGTTCAAAACAACAATACAACTTCTTCTTCAACCATCTTCTTCTTAGCCTAACTTAATTATTTTATTTTCTTTTTATAAAACTGAGAAGAGAACTTTTAATTTGTTTTTGTAAACTAAAAGAAGAAACTTGTATAAAAGCTTCCATCATTGTCCCTCCTTGTGGAT
The DNA here is from genome assembly GCA_038442645.1 of Agave tequilana. NCBI lineage: Eukaryota > Viridiplantae > Streptophyta > Magnoliopsida > Asparagales > Asparagaceae > Agave > Agave tequilana. The sequence goes on from JAVJIF010013140.1 coordinate 103,545, forward strand.
CACGACTCATTAGCCCTAGGCTACTTGGTAGCATTGAGGACTTAGTATTGTTCCTAAATTCTATATTTCTGTGCAGATTTAACTCGATCAAATTTTTGGCGTCGTTACTGGAGAGGGACGGTAAGTTTTCTTTTGATTTCTCAATAGTTAACTATTTGTTTCTCTATTTTGGTGTGCAGGTACGAAATTCTAGAATGCAACTACTGCAGTGGACATATAGCTTACCTGAGCCCCTGCTCTAGAAAGCAAAGCTCAGGGGTTTTCAGTACTGCCGAGAAAACGCAGCGAAAGGCGTGTTTGCACAGCATAATAGGAAGAACTACTAATCTTTTTAGTGCAGATCTCTTGAATTACAATTCTCAATCTTCTTTAGTATTTATTTTCCTATTTAACTTGATCTGCACACTGTTCTAACCTCAATAGTAACTCGATTGTTTGTAAATGTTAAAAATGGTTTAAACATTGCATTTAGGCATGTGTCATTTCGTTACATTTTTTATTTACTGTTGAAAAGTGCTGGAGCCAAGGTACGTGTACGTAGCATATAGTTTAGGAAACATATTTTGAGTTATATATATTGCCTAAAATGTTTCTTTTTCTATATATTTGTACACTTGCACGAATATGATTAAGGGCACATCCTTAAACAAGATAAGGTGGGGGAAGTCATTATCCTCCCCTAATCCACAAATAATCTCCTCACTCACTAACTCAAGCCTAACTTAAAACTGAGTAGACATTGGCCCTAGGGACACCTCAGACTCAATAGGAGACTGACGTAAGGGGAAAGTTGATTAGAATTTGACTCATATCAAATCAGTGTCAAAAGTTGGAGATTGAGAGGTGAAATCTCAAAAAATAGTGATTTGGTATAATTAGGCGAGTTTCTTAGGCACGGATACCTCCCACTGGTTTTGCCCCTACCTGGCCGATTAATTTGTGGTCAGATTCTACAATATACCTCATATAGATAGTCTAACCAGTTAAGAGCCGTCTAGGTCTAAAGTCTACCTTAACTTAGGTTAGATTTTTCTTTTTTTTTCATTTTTTTATTTCTTGTTTTTGTTTTTGACATTTTTGTGATATGGATTACAATTATAATTATCCCAATGCAATCTTGCATTATCTTATTCATATTAGAGAGTATAACAATGTAAATAAAAAAGAGGCAATCAAAGGTGGATTTCTTGATAATCTACATTATTTAGATTGGGTAGCATTGTTTGGTCTAATCCAACTACCATCGGAACTACCACCTTAAGATAATATTTTTCCTTCCCTTTCTTTTCTTTCATGCATATATGCATTCACTCACACATCGAGGACAATGCATGAGATAGGTATAGGGGAGGGTTCTAATATAGGTTTTTCTCTTTATTTGTATATAGAAAAGAAAAAAAGAAAATATATTTTCTTTCTTTTAAAAACTTTTTGAAAAGCGAAACAATATTTTTGACTTATTTTTGTAAAAAATTAAGTTAATTTTAAGAAACAGGAGAACCATAATTAAGATTTCTTATACTTGGTCAAAATAAGATTATTTGTTTGAATTCTAGGGTTAGAAAGAAAAATTGAAAAAGTAATTTAGTCTTGATTTTTTATCTTGACGAAATATGCATACTTTACACGCTTAGAGTTAAAAAACAAAAATTCTCATGCCTTATAAAGAAAGAAAAGAAAAAAAGAAAAAAGAGAAAAATATAAATATATCAAAAATCTTCTGATTAAGCTGAGTATTTGTGCCTCATAAAGCATAAGTATTCACACTTAAAAGTGGTTCATATAATAAATAAAATCCTTAGTTTTGTGACCTTGTTTGCTCGAGTCCTTAAGATCGTTTGGTTTGGGAGTCACCGATTAAAGGCTCGTTACATGTGCAAATTAGAAAACCTAAAGAACTAAGGGGTAATTCCACCAAAAATATGAAAAAATAAGGAATGATCGAGCCGAACCTACACAAAAAAATATAAAAGTTTACAAACAGTGCTAGGTCCTCAATGCTACCGTGTAGCGTAGGGCTAACGGGTCGTGATTCACATTCGGGACAATGATAGAAGCATTGTGTAAGTCTTCTTCCTAAGTTACTACACTGCTTAAAGATCTTCTTTGTTTTAAAGAAAAGAAAAAGAAACATTAGGCTAAATTAGAAAGAAACTGAAACGTAGAAGAAGAAGATGGTGTTGGTATTTTGATTACTATGTTAAAAATAAAGAAAATAAATAAGAGAAGAAAAAATATACCTTGGAGTAATTAAAGAAAAAATATATATTGGAGTAATTAAACTAAGTAACTATGAAGAGAAATGGAATAGCTTCATTGGCTGTCACTATCAATATAATTATCTTTAAAAAAGATTATATTTAGTGTCACTCTAAATATACTTTCTCGCTTTTCTGTCGCGAAACTCTCCATAATTGAAGCTATTAAGAAAGCATGATTAAATAGAAGGCATAAAGAAAACAGATGAAAGTAATTAAAGCAATTAAAGTAAGTAAAAATAAAAAGTGATAAATTGAAAAGAACAGAAGAACCTTTATTAAGTTGTCACTATCAATTACAACCACTCCATCTTTTCTTTACAAATCTTTCTCTCAAATTGACAACGATAATGAACATTTAAAAAAGAAGAATCCTAACCTTAAAACTCTCTCCGGAGTTCCCTAGAGTCATGCTGGAGTTCTCCCTTTCTGCCTTCGGGGTATGCAAGTATTTATAAGAAAAATAAAAAGATAGGAAGCATACGAAGATAGGGGGAGCTGGCGCTCTCCCAGATTCAAACAATAAGACGCGAAACATGCGGCTTTTGTCATGTTTTTGCGGAATTATCCTAGTCGTAGGGCCAGGGTCATGGAGGAGTTCGTCCGCTGATTCATTCTCTATCCTTTTATCTTCTTAGATTTTGAATGTCTATTTTATATTTGACGATCTATCTCTTTATCCTCAACGAAACCGATAGAGTCTTCAAACAATCCATTTTTTCATTAATTTGATGATATTATCTTATCTGATATATCCAGTTTTCAGACAAGATGGCTTCTAGACCTTTAAATTTGAATTGATCCCCTTTCTTTTGAATTTTTGAGATTTAATTGGATAAATCTATCAATCTCTCTCTTTACTTTCTTAATTACCCTACACGCCACTTTTCACATATGAAAATATATCAAATAGTAAAGTTTTATTATAAAATAAATGAAGAAATGTGACACGTGTGATATTAAATATGCAATATACGTGCATAATCACACCCCCACACTTATCTTTTGCTCGTCCATGAGAAAAATAAAAAAAATAAAATCAACCTAACCTAATTCACTTTCGTAAGAATCACAGTTGCACTTAGCACGTGCAATAAGTCGTTAAATCTCTAAGTTATCCCAAGAGGACGAATTTTGTCTCGTGAGGGTTTTCATTGGATTATACCCACAAATATCATAAAGAAAGAAAAATAAGGTGTTATTATTTTCGAAAATGCATTTTGAAAATAAAGAAATATTTGAAGTATTTTAACAAGAATTAAGCAATCTGTAAGTTATAGGAATATTAAACTATTCGTTCCTAAGCTTAGTCTCTATTCAAAACTTGTTATCAATTAAGGTCAGGAGTGAAACTGTATTTCTCATCCAGTCTATTGTTTTATCCTAAGTCATATGCACCTTTGTGATAGTGAAAATTTGACTCGGGATTTTTTAACTCTAACTCTTATGCCTTATTTTTCATATTTTTTGGGTGATGTTATCCCTTATTTCTTTTAGGCTTTCTAATCTGCCCATGTAACGAGCCTTTAATCGATGACTCCCAAACCGAACGGTCTTAGGGTACTAGGTGAGAAAACACCCCAAGGACTTAAGGACTCGAGCAGACAAGACCACAAAATTAAGAATTTTATTTATTATAGGGACCATTTTTAGGTGTGAATACTTATGCTTTATGAGGCTCAAATACGCAGCTTAATCAGAGGATTTTTGATATGTATATTTTTTCTTTTTCTTTTTCTCTTTTTTTTATAAGGCATAAGAATCTTTATTTTTGAGCCCTAAGTGTGTAAGTGTATAAAATATGTATATTTCATCAAGAAAAAAATCAAGATTAAATTACTTTTTCAATTTTTCTTCCTAATCCAGAATTCAAACAAATAATCTTATTTTGACCAAGTATAAGAAATCCTAATTATGATTCTCCTATTCCTTAAAATTAACTTAATTTCTTATAAAAAATAGGTCAAAATATTGTTTCTCTTTTCAAAAAGTTTTTAAAAGTAAAGAAAATATTTTTTAAATAAAAAGAAAACTTAAACCTATGTTATATTAGAACCCTCCCCCACACCTATCTCATGCATTGTCCTCAAAGTATGAATAAATACATAAATGTATGAAAAAGAAGAAGAGAAGGATAATGTTACCTCAAGGTGGTGGTTTTGGTGGTGGTCAGATTGGGCCAAACGTTGCTACCCAAGTAAGATAATTTGGTGGTTTACGAAACTCGTCTTTATTGACCTCTTTTCTATTTACATATTTACGATCCCAATATGAATAGGATTATGCATGATCCTATCATGAAAATTATTTCTTTACATGACTAATCTTGAAAAATCATCACTGAGTCATTATAGTCAATACCTAAGTCTAACAAAAAAATGTGATTTGGTAGAATGGTTGACTTGGGTTCAAGAATAATAGGTTCGAAAACCATTACTAACTCGGAAAAATTAACTTTGGGTTTGAGTGTCGGTTCTGGTTCAATAGTCAAGTCTAAATCAAAAAACTTAATTTTACATTCTTTTTCCATTAATGAAATATGACTATCCAAAAGAGGTGTTCAATTTCAAAATCTATGGATTCAGGAACCAATGTTGGCTCGGGAAATGGGTCCAACTTGGGTCAAGATACCGGAGTCAACATAGATTCAAAAATTAGAAGTGAATCACAAAGTTGTGGGTCAGGGTCATATTCATATTCAAATTAAATTTCATTGAAATGAAAACTTGCCAATTTATCAATGGGTTGATATTGGTCAAGTTCAAGGGTTATGTGGTGAAATTGAATCTTGGTAAAAGTCTTTAAGATACCATGATTCTTGATTTTCATCAATATAGTTAGAAGTATCGATAATAGTTAAAGATTGGGTAGGTAGAGTTTTCTCATTCCTACGCATGTTTCTAATCGACTAAGTCTTATGTCTATCGTATCGAAAAGATCGCTTTGAAATTGAATCATGGATTCCATACTCTTTTCTAAGCCAGTATGTTCTTCTTGTTGTGGTAGGACTTAGAAAATGGAGTAAGGATCTTGGACTTGGGAATTTGTGTTCGTCGAGATTTGGAGTTGTCGTGTGGACTCAAGAAAGGCTTCAAAATTCTTTTCTAAAGAAGATTTCTCTTTTATAGGTTGATCTTGATATTGAGTATATGAAACTGAATGTTGGTCAGGTTATTGATAGTATGACTCGGGGGAGTTGTATCCTCACTGACTCGAAAAAGAGTGGTGATGATCATCCCAATCTTGTTGATAATACTGGGTTTGGGGCATATACTGATTCGGATAAGACCAATTTGGCATACTTAGTTGGTTAAAGTTATGAAATGCCAGATTTGTAATATCTGAATCAAAAGAGGTTAGTGTAACGTATAAATCACTATATGCATTGGAATAATTATAATTGTAAACCATATCACAAAAATGTCAAAAACAAAAACAAAAAACAAACAAATAATCAAAGAAAAATCTAGCCTAAGTTAGGGTAAATTTTAGACCTAGAAGACTCCTAACTGGTTAGACTGTCCACGGGGGTATATTGTAGAATCTGACCATAATTTAATCAGTCAGGTAGGGCAAGACTAGTGGGAGGTATCCGTGCCTAAGCAACGGGCCTAATTATGCCAAACCACTGCTTGTCAAGGTTTCGTCTCTCAATCCCCAACCTTTGATACCGATTTGATAAAATTCATATTCTCAACTTCCCTCTTAGGTCAGTCTTCTATTGAGTCTGAGATGTCCCTAGGGTCAACATATACTCAAATTTAAGTTGGGCTGGGTTAGTGAGTAAGGAGATGATTTTTGGGCTAAGAAAAGATAATGACTTTCTCACCTTATCTTGTTTATAGGACATGCCCTTAATTTGTTTTAGTGTGTGTATGCGCGCACGCAAGTATATAGCAAAAATAACACCCCAGAAATAACATACAAGTGTGTTCTTAAGCTATATGCATTGCAGACACACCTGACTCCAGCACTCTTCAACAGTAATTTAAATGCAATGTCTAATCATTTATTCTTAGCATTAACAAACAATCATATTATTTTTGAGATTAGAACAATATGCAGAATATGTTAAAAAGGAAAACTATAAACTGAGATAGCTAAATCTTTGAAATTCAAGCAACATGCAAAAAACTACAGTAAGTAATTCACCACAGTTGTGAGCTCTGATGCTCTGCCTTATTAGACAGAGGTATAGAGTAGCAATATGTCCACTGCAGCTCTTTGTTTTCAAATATTAACCCTTGCACTTAAAAAACAGAGAAGAAAAAGTTAAACCATTTAAATTAAATAAAAAAGAAGAATAACTTACCATCTGTCCCCGGCAACGGGACCAAAATTTAATCGAGCCAAACCTGCACAAATAAAATATAGAAGTTTAGGAACAGTGCAAGGTCTTAAATACTACCATGTAGCCTAGAGCTAACGGGTCGTGATCCACAGGGAGGGACAGCGATGGAAGCGTTATGCAAGTCTTCTTCCTAAATTACTACACTGGATAAAGATATTCTTTGTTTGAAAAGAAAAGAAAAGAAAAAATTAAGCTAAATTAGAAGAAAAGTGGAAGGTAGAAGAAGAAGATAGTGTTGGTGTTTTGATTACTAAGTTAAAAAGGAGAAAATAAACAAGAGAAGAAAGAACATGCCTTAGAGTAATTAAAGAAAAACGAGTGTCCAATTAAGTTGAGTAACGATGAAGAGAAGTATGGTAGTTTCATTGGTTGTCACTATCAATATAACTATCTTAAAGAAGATTATATCTACTGTCACTCTAAATATAATTCTTTCTCTCTTTTCTGCCATAAAACTCCCCCTAATTCAAGCTATAAAGAAGTTATGACTAAAATGAAGGCATAAAAAAATAAATGAAAGTAAATAAAGCGAGTAAAAATTAAAAAAGGTAAATTGAAAAGAACAGAAGAACCTTTATTGAGCTGTCACCATCAATTACAAGCACTCAATCTTCTTTTTACATTTTTTTCTCTCAGATTGAAATCTACAATAAATATTTGAAAAAGAAGAACCCTAACCCTAAAACTCTCTCCGGAGTTCTCCCCTGGAATCATGCCGGAGTTCTCCCTTTCTGCCTTCAGGATATGCAGGTATTTATAGGAAACATAAAAGGATAGAAAACGTACGAAGATAGGGGAACTGGCTCTCCTTCAGATTCAAATAATAAGTTATGGAAACGCAGTATTTTTCATGTTTTCGTGGCATTATCCTGGCCGTAGGGCCAGGGTCAGGGAGTCATTCGTCCATTGATTTGTCCTCTATCCTTTATCTTCTTAGATTTGGAATATTTGCTTTAGATTTGACAGTCTATTACTATATCCTCAGCAAAACCGATAGGGTCTTCAAACATTCCATTTTTTCTTGAAATTGATGATATTATCTTATTTACTATATTCAGTTTTCAGATAAGATTGCTTTTAGAACCTTTGGATTTGAATCGATCCCCTTTCTTTTGAATTTTTGATATAAATTGGATAAATCTGTCAATTTCTCTCTTTTCTTCCTTAATTACCTTGTACGCCACCAGACATGAAAATACATCAAATAGAAAAATTTTATTTTAAAATAAATGCAGAAATGTGACACGTGTGATATTAAATATGCAATGTACGTGTACGATCAAGGCATAGTTAAAGAATCCCGAGTTAAAATTTTACTGTCACAAAGGTGCATATGACTTAGGATAAAACAATAGACTATATGAGAAATATAGTTTGACTCATAATCTTGATTGATAATAAGTTTTTAAATAGAGATTAAGTTTAAGAATGAATAGTTTGGTATTCTTATAACTTATAGATTACTTAATTTTTACAAAAATAACTCAAATATTTCTTTTTTTCAAAATGTGTTTGTAACGCCCCGATTTCACAGATACGGGGACGTCACTGCGACGTATATACGTAGGTCAGAAGAAGCCTCCACGTATATACGCTAAGCATAAAAGTACAACAAGAAATCAGAGTACACACAAAGCGTGGTATTCATTCATATGCCAACATAAAAAGTACATATACAAAGTCATCACAGTATGATAAATAACTGCACATTATATGTGTCTTTTATCATAACCAAGTCCAAACGTAAACTATACAAAAGAGATACACAATGCTCACGAGTAGGATGAAGATCCCGTGAGTCTACAACAGAAGTCTGGCACGAAGAACTGGAGCTAATCTGGTGGACAGCTCCACTTCGATCCAAGCTTCGAAAATCTGAATATGCAAATCCAAGGAATCAAGACATATAGATAATAAACAACTGTAGCCAAGTGGCTAAGAGACATGACTAAGGGGTTAGAACACAAGTGTGGTATATAAAGACAGGTATAGTATAATCATCAAGGAACAGGAAATCCAAGAAAACTGATCGTAAGCAAAGTGATTGTATACGCTTAGGTTACGGTCACATGAGACTAGTACATCGAAGGAATAATCCAAACAAGGAAACCCTCATATATATACCTTTATCTCATGCCACCGAATATCCAAGCGTATAGAATCAGAGTTGCAATTCATACAATAGCCAAACAGGAAAGCATAACAGGTATAACTGGAATCATAACGGTAGTCACAACAGGAATCATCACTGGAATCATAGTCTAACAGGTATCATGATAAGAACCATAACAGGTATGTATAACGGAAACAATAACATGAAGTAGACTTGACATCTATTGTTAAGCAAAAGTGATTGTATACGCTTAGATCACGGTCCCATGAGACTAGTACATCGAAGGAATAATCCAAACAAGGAAACCCTCATATATATACCTTTTGTCTCATACCACCGAATATCCAAGCGTATAGAATTAGAGTTGCAATTTATATGAAGGTCAAGCAGGAATACAAAACGGGAATCTATCTTATTATTACTCGTCTGACCCATATATCTCGGTATGTGTCTAGGTGTGCACCCCAACACACATACATCCATATATAGCTAGGCGAGGGTTGTTAACGGAAGTAGATGGAGAACTGATAATGCTTCTTATAGTAGTTCCCATACACCTGGGACCGGCTTTGGAGGCCCTGAGTCCCCTAACAGTAATCATAACAGTAATCATAACAGTACCGCCAATATATGTCATCCCCATACTATAAGCAAGATATCATTCCGGCATCCATCACTTCCTCCCATACCCATACAAGTTGTAGCTTATTAACATAATTATCAGATTGAGGGAATGAGCAATATCATAACAGGAACACATAACAGTGATCAGGTATCAGGAATACATAACAGTAATCAGTACGTAACAGTAATCAGGTACTACATTCCCCTTATCATGATGATTATAAGAATCGGTGCATCATGCTTGGTGTCAAGAGATAGCATGATAAATGGTGATGTATATCAAGTAACATGTATACCAAGAGATTGATAATAGTCAGGTAATGTAATCAGATATGAAACAGTAGCATGTAATTGACATGCATGCAATAATGACATGATAGGGGTGATCAAGTACAAGTCAAGGAGTGAGAATATATCCTAACATGTCATGAAGTAAGAATATGTAATAACAAGTCCTGAAATACCAGTTATGAAGTGTTTAGCAAGGATGATACATCACCCCTGTATCAAGGTTAAGACCTAATGTCAGAAAGAATGGGAATCAGCAATTTTGGCCCAAAACCAGACTATCGGTCGACTGGGTTGAATGGACGGTCGACCGGAAACACAGAACAATTACCCTAAACATAACCAACGGTCGACTGCCGGTCGACCGGAAAAATGGTGAGAGTTGGGTCGGTCGACTGTGTCGGTCGACTGCCGGTCGACCGATACAACGCCGTGAGCTCCAGGTTTGGTCGGTCGAGTGCCGGTCGACTTCCGGTCGACCGGAGATACACTAACGGTCGCCTGTCGGTCGACTGCCGGTCGACCGATACAGGGCCGTAAGCTCCAGGTTTTCCTATCGGTCGACTGGCTGGTGAACCGGTCGACCGCCAACACAAATTGTGCACGTTTGTGCACATCGGTCGACTGCTCCCTTGGGCCGGTCGACCGAAGTTCTGAAATATGCTGCTATTTGGTCTTAAATCAGATTTTTGTGGGGTTGGTTTTAAGGTTCTAAAAACATGATTTTGATGACTTGTGAACTAAAGATATGTAAATACAAGTGTACTAGGAATTAACAAGTCTTGGTGAGTAAATATACTCACGAGGAATGGATATGTGAAGCTTCGGGAACTTGAAATGGATGTGGTCGACGATACGATCTATGGCGATATCTCCGACGAAGAAGACGACGATCCCAATCCAAAGTTGTTGTTGAAGTGGAGATGAAGACCTAGGTGATGTTTTGGAGGTAGGTATTTGAGGTTGAGATGGAGGAGGAACTAGTGAAGGCTTTCTCTTTTGTGAAGAGAAGAGAAAAAGAAAGTGAAATGAAAAGGATTGGTATTTATAGATTTTGGAATTTGTGAAGGAGGTGCAATTAAATAATTGTGAGGGGCTTAATTGCAAAGAGGAGGGTGAGGTGTCTCTTGGCCAATAGGAGCTTGCCACATGAGGGATGAGGTGTTCTCTTTGGCCAATCAAAGCTTGCCATGGAGATGATGAGGTGGAGAGTTTGTGTGGATGAGGTTGAATGGAAGTGTGTGGAAGGTGGTGAGGTGGAGAAACTTAGGGTGGAAGTAAAGGAGTTTGTGGTGGAGGTTAAAGGAAATAAAGGAAAAAGGAAAAAGTAAAAGAAATGAAATGAGAAGATATTTTCTTGATCTCCAAAAATGAAAATATCAGAAACACAGATTCCCGGGATTGAGTCGTGGATGCGGAAATCTTTCGGGAAAATACCGGATACGTCCCGAAATCAAGTATCTCGGAACGACCCGAAATAAATATCAAAATTCCATAATATAATACTAAGTATCATAGTGAAATCCGTTTTAAGAAATACTGTACAGTTTTAATATTAAAAATCCCGGAATCAGTTACCTACCGACTCCGAAAGAATTTTCATAAAATCATAAAATCCTCAGAAAAAGTATTTAAGTAAGAAATGTGATTCTAAGAATTAAAGTCTAAAGGACCATCTAGAAATTCCTAGCTGTGTGTGAATTAAAAATCCTGGAATCGGTTACCTACCGACTCCGGTGGAATTTTCATAAATTCGTAAAATCTTTAGAAAAAGGATTTAGGTAGGAAATATTACTCTAAGAAGAATCGTCTAAAGACTCTTCGAGAAATTCCAAGTGGTTTGTGAATTAAAAATCCGGGAAGCGGTCAGCGACACTGGCCGACACCGGTTTTGAAGAAATTCCTTTTAATTCCAGAAAATTCCAGAAATTCATATAAAATCTAATATATTGGAAAATGATATTTGAAATTAAAATCAGTCAAATACGGAAAGTAAATCGAAAAATACGGTCGAAAAACTGAATACGAAATGAAGTACGTATTCCGGGAACGGGGTATTACAATCTACCCACCTTACAAAAAATTGCGTCCTCGCAATTTCGCTAAGGGGCAAATTGAACATAAAGGGGACAAGGGTGAAATCAAAGGTCTCACAAATCCAAAACAGGATTAAGGCGAACACAAGAAGGAACAGGATGGATAATGCAAAGCATAATAAGGGAAGTATGAAGAAGGATAACTAACGTAAATACAAGATCCGGGGTAGTGGTTACCATGATATCCTCAAGGTGCCTGATCTGGATACTGGTCTCCACATTCAGCTGCATCATCTGATACCTCTGTTATCAGGATGTAACCTTGGCCTCTACCCTGATCTGCTCTAAGTCTCATTCCCTTCTGCTGATGACCATACTGCTGGGGTGGAACTGGAGCCCTACGGTCAACAGGTTCTGGGCTCCTCCTAAGTGGCGGAGCTGGAAGTGTTGGGACTGGATGTGCTGGTGCTGAAAGAGCTGGTCTGATCGGTGCCACATGTCCAAACTTTCTGTACTGGCAATCTGTAACGCCCCGATCCCACGGGTACGGGGACGTCACTGCGACGTACATACGCAGGTCAGAAATACCCTTACGTATATACGCTAAGCATCAGTACAAACAAGAATCAGAGTACGACAAAGCGTAGCGTCCTTTCATATGCCAACATAAGAAGTACAAGGTACAAGGTTATCACAGAATGTGACATATATTTACATATCGCATGCATCATATATCACAGCCAAACTCAAAAGTACGATTTACAAGATGATTGCAAAGATGCTCACGAGCTGAAGAAAGGTCCCGCGAGCCAAAAGGAAAGTCTGGGATGACAGCAACCGAGACTAATCAGCCTGCTCGGAAAGGAAAGCCTGGTCCTCCACAGAAGGCTCCACCTCGATCCAAGGTTCGGAACCTGAACATACAAATTCAAGGGAGTCAGGACCTCCCAAACAAGTGATCAGGTAACAGCCGAGTGGCATAAGAGGAAAGAGCATGAGAGGTGGTGCAATATCATGAGTAATCAGCCAGCAAGTAAAAGAAGCGCAACATGTTAAAAATGAAAGGGCATTATATAAGCTTAAGCTACGGCCTCATGAGACTAGTACCTCGAGGGAATAATCCAAACAAGGAAACCCTCATCTATATACCTTTATCTCATGTTACCGTAATCCAAGCGTATACAACACCCACAATTAGCGTCTTATTATTGTTATTATTATTATTATTACTTACCTTACCCTGATATCTAGCTATGTGGACTAGCGTCCCAGCACACATAGATCCATATCCCAGTAAAGCAAGGTTGTTATTGGAAACTAGCGGGGTATCAACGAACTATGTTTACAGTGGGTCCCGTGCATACCCGGGACCACGGCCCAGGATTGTTCCGTTGCTTGGTAGACGGAACCCGCCGCAAGGCAAACAGGAGGGTCTTATTGTATGCCCTTATCATGATGGTACCAGGAATGAGGGAGCCAGCACTCCCCTCGGTCGCCTGGAGGCCCACAGGTCAGACCGGAAATTTAGTTGCACAACATACCTAATACCACTGTAAACACGAACACATATTGATAGCCGCATGTTTCCCCCGACCCAATGTAAGTTGTCCATTTTATGGTATATTAAATAATTATCAGATTTCGGGAATGAGCAGGAACATGTCAGGAGTACAGGTATATCAAGTTTGTAAATCATGAAGTCCGGTTATCATTCCCGTTATAATGATAATTATAGGAGTCAGGTGTATCATGCCTTGTGTTAATAGATAGCATGATAAGAGGTGATATTCATCAAGTGACAAGTCTTGCAAATAGCGATATATAATAAATGACCCAAAGATAATGTTCAAAATCAAAGGAGTAATTAACCATAACAATTAATCAAGATTAGTCGACTAGGGAGAGAAATTAGTCGACTTAGAGAAGGAGTTAGTCGACTATAGTAAAGGGTCAAATCGACTTAAGAAGGCTGCGTTCGGTTGGGTCGCGTCTCAAAAGTGGCACGTTTCAAGAAGGTGGTGCGTTTTCAAGAAAGTGGTGCGTTTTCAGAAAAGTGGTGCGTTTTCAGCAAACTGGTGCGTTTTTAGCAAACTGGTGCGTTTTTAGCAAACTGGTGCGTTTTCAGCAAACTGGTGCGTTTTTAGCAAACTGGTGCGTTTTTAGCAAACTGGTGCGTTTTTAGGAAACTGGTGCGTTTTCAGGAAACTGGTGCGTTTTCTTAACAAATATGAAATAATATCCAAGTCTTGGCGAGTAGAATTACTCGCCTAAAATGTGTCCGACGCAGAGAAACGCGGTCCCAATCCAAAGGAGGGTACCGGTCCTCACAAGAGAAGGCAAAAGGTTGATGGTGCAAGTCCAACTCAATATGGCAAAACGAGATTTTGCAAATGGCGTTGCGGGGAATGAAGCTATAGTCCGCCGGAAAGAGGTTGACGAGGGGGTGAAGATGGTATGCTCGGTGGAGGCTACGGTGGTGCGGGTGGTGGTGGAGATGGTGATGAAGTTTTATGGAGGTGATGGGTTCTTTGGGTGTCCCTTGGTGAAAGAAGTTGAAGAAGAAGGAGTTAGTGGTTGGAAAAGGGTGGAGAATATGGAGGAGAAGAAGATGGAGGAGCTAGTGGAAAAATGGCGAAGGTAAGGGGTTGTGATGGCCGGCCAAGGGCTTGGTGGAGATGGAGCTTGCTGTTGGAGCTTGCAGGAGGCAAAAAGGATGAAGGAAAATGAAAGAGAGAGAAGGGGATGCATATATATAAAGGGAGGAAACATTATAATAATAACCCATCATCACTTCCCTCCAAAGAGTGTGGCGTTTGCAAGGTCCCAAGGCTGCGTTTAGGCCAAAATGGAGCCAAACGCGGGAGCTTCAAGGCTGCGTCCAGAGAAAAACGCAAGGAAGCTGCGTTTCAAAGGAAAAGGACAAAGCATGGGGGATTTGACTTGAGTTGAATTAGCCCATACGCATTTAATGCAGCATGGAGAGGGTGGCTGCATTAAATGATGAACCTGGCTGGCTAAGATCGTGTTTGAGGAAGAGAGAGAAAAATATGGAAAGATAGAGAAGTGGAAAACTTGGATAAGTTCTCGGTATCTGGGAAAATACCGAAAACTCCAGAAATGACTAAAAATTGAAGTATCTCGGAATGCTATCCAAAAATTCACAAAAATCATAAATATTATAAAATGACTTTTAATGAAATCGGTTTTCAGAAATTCTATCTCATTTTCAAAATAAAAATCTTAGAATGTACTGGGCGCGGTGTCTACACCGGGTAGGCTGAATTTTTGATAAAGTCTGAAAATTCCCAGAAAATGCCCGAAGGATGAAAACATAATTCTAAGATAAAATGTAAAAGCGGAATCTAGAAATTTGATTCCAATTATAAATAAAATTCCTGGAATCAACCAGTGATACTGGCCGACACCGGTTTTGAAGATTTACATTTTAATTCCGAAAAATTCCAGAAAATCATGAAAAATCTAGAATATTAGAAAATAATATTTGAAACTAAAATCAGTCAAATCTGAATACCAAACAGGTCAAATCATACAGTACTACTACATGAGTAAGGATAGTAGAAAATAAAATATAATAATAATAGAAGAAAATATGCTCAAAAATCAGGATACGTAACTGTGCACGTATTCTGGGAGTGGGGTGTTACAATCTATCCACCTTACAAAAATTTCGTCCTCGAAATTTCAGGAAGGGGAAGATGACGGTAGAGAGAATAGGAAGAAGGGTTTTACCAACTAAGTTGTAAATAGATGGGGGTAACGCTCACGAATAACGTCCTCTCGTTCCCATGTAGCCTCTCCTGGTGCATGCCTATTCCAAGAAACTAATACCAATGGTATGGCCTTATTCTTCAGAGTCTTAACACTCTCGTCCAGGATGGCCATCGGCTGCTCTTCGTAAGACAAATCAGGCTGTAATTCCAATTCAGAGTGATCCAGAATGTGACTCTCATCCTTGACATACCTCCTCAACTGTGATACGTGGAATACGTTGTGTACTCCGTCCAAAGATGGCGGTAGTGCCAATCGGTAAGCCACATCTCCCACACGATCCAAAATTTCGAATGGGCCGATGTACCTCGGACTGAGCTTTCCACGTGTACCGAAACGGATTACCCCTTTGGTGGGTGATATCTTCAAAAACACATGGTCACCTGTTCTGAATTCCAATGGTCTCCTACTTGTGTCTGCCCAACTCTTTTGTCGGCTCTGTGCTGCCCGGAGGTGATCTCTGATAATTCGGACTTTATCCGTTGTCTGAACTAGTATATCTGGTCCCATAAGTCTCCTTTCGCCGACTTCGTCCCAACATATCGGCGACCTGCACTTTCTGCCATACAACGCCTCAAATGGTGCCATTCTGATACTAGCCTGATAGCTGTTATTATAAGAGAACTCCACCAAATGAATATGGTCCTCCCATGACCCTTTAAATTCTATCATGCAGGCTCGCAACATGTCTTCAAGAATTTGAATGGTCCGTTCCGATTGTCCGTCTGTCTGGGGGTGATATGAAGTACTGAATTCCAGACGAGTTCCTAAACTTTCTTGGAGACTTTCCCAGAAATGTGATCGGAATCTTGTGTCCCTATCTGACACGATGCTAACTGGAACTCCATGTAGACGAACAATTTCTCTTATGTACTTGTCTGCCAGAACTTCTGTTGACTGACCTACTCTGAAAGGTAGAAAGTGAGCTGCTTTTGTGAGGCGGTCAACGATCACCCATACTGCATTATTACCCTTTGGACTTCGGGGTAGAGCTGTAACAAAATCCATGGTGATATGCTCCCATTTCCATTCTGGTATTGGCAACGGTTGTAGGAGTCCAGCTGTTCTCTGGTGTTCTGCCTTTATCTGCTGACAAACTAAGCACTTGGCCACATACTGGGCTATCTCCCTCTTCATGGCATTCCACCAAAACTTCTGCTTCAAGTCCTGATACATTTTAGTTCCTCCTGGATGTATAGAATAAGCTGAACTATGTGCCTCTGCCAAAATTTTCTGTCGAACTTCTCCTTGGGGAACACAAATTCGGTTACCAAAATATAGTGCATCGTCCGAGTGAATGCGGATATCCGTTCTCAATCCAGCCTCTATCTGAGTTCTGAATTTCTGCAATCTGGGGTCTTCTTTCTGAGCTTCCCTAATCTCATCCATCAAGGTTGGCTGGATCTGAAAGGTCATCAACTGTCCTGTCTTATCAATTCCTTGCACTATCATTAAGTCCAATTTGATGATATCCTGAATTAACTCCTTCTGTCGCGTGAGTTGTACTAGCATTTTATTCTCTGGCTTCCTGCTCAATGCATCTGGTACTGTGTTGACTCTGCCCGGATGATACTGTAGGTCGATATCATAATCTGCCATTAGTTCAAGCCACCGTCGCTGTCTCATGTTCAATTCTTTCTGTGTGAAGACATACTTTAGGCTTTTGTGATCCGTGTAGATTAGTACCTTGTCTCCCAGAAGATAATGTCTCCAGATCTTCAATGCGAATATCACTGCTGCCAATTCTAAGTCATGAGTTGGGTAATTCCGCTCATGTGGCTTCAGTTGCCTGGATGCATAAGCTATGACGTGACCATGCTGCATTAATACACATCCCAGGCCTTTCCCGGATGCGTCACTGTATATAACCATCCCTCCTCTTCCTGAGGGAGTCTTCAAAACTGGAGCTGTAATGAGTCTTTCCTTTAATTGCTCAAATGCTGCGGCACATTCCTTGGTCCATATATATTTTTCTCCTTTCCGGGTGAGCTTTGTTAACGGGGCTGCAATCTTAGAAAAATCTTGGACAAAGCGCCTGTAATATCCGGCTAATCCAATAAAACTCTTAATTTCTGTTACTGTCCTTGGAATTGGCCAGTCCTTTACTGCCTGAATTTTACTAGGGTCTACTGAAATTCCTTCTTCTGAAATTATGTGTCCAAGGAAGGCCACACTATTTAACCAGAAATCACATTTGCTTTGCTTAGCATGAAGTTGTTCCTGTTGGAGAGTCTGTAACACTATCCTCAAGTGGTCTGCATGCTCTCTGTTGTTCTTTGAATAGATCAAGATGTCATCTATGAAAACAACTACAAACTGATCCAAATATGATGAGAACACTCTGTTCATCAAATCCATGAAAATTGCAGGGGCATTGGTGACTCCGAAAGGCATAACCAGAAATTCATAATGGCCATAACGAGTCCTGAATGCTGTCTTTGGAATATCTTCTTTCTTTACCCTTAGCTGGTGATATCCTGATTGCAAATCCAACTTTGAAAATACTCGGGCCCCATGAAGCTGATCAAACAGATCATCAATTCTTGGTAAAGGGTACTTATTCTTGATGGTAACTTTGTTCAATTCTCTATAGTCTATACATAACCGTTTACCACCGTCCTTTTGTTTGCCAAGAGTACTGGAGCTCCCCATGGTGAAGCACTTGGTCTAATTAATCCCTTATCCAAGTATTCTTGCAGCTGTTTCTTTAGAATCTCCAACTCAGTGGGTGCCATTCTGTATGGAGCTTTGGATATCGGAACTGTACCTGAAAGGGTATCGATAGAGAACTCAATTACCCTATCAGGTGGAAGTCCTGAGATCTCCTTAAATACTTCTGGAAACTCATTCCAAACTGGCACTCTCTTCTTCTGGATCTCACCAGCAGTCATCTGTGTTTTTCCTTTGGCAGGTTTGCGTTCTCCTTCAAATTGGAACTCAGGCTGAAGTGGTATCTGAAAATGACTTTCTTGTTTCGACAATCAATGACTGCATGGTATTTGCTGAGCCAAGTCATGCCTAAGATTACGTCGTACCCTTTAGTATCTAGTACGAGCATATCTATGGCCAAGGTCCTGTTACAGAGTTCTACAGGGCAATCAATACAAACCTTAGTAGATACGACTACTCCATTCCCTGTACTAATCTCCCATTGGTGGTCTAAAGTTCGAACAGGTATATAATGCAAGGCAACAAAACGATCAGATATGTAACAATGAGATGCACCCGAATCAAAGAGGGCAAGAACGGGCTTCGAGTGTACCCTGATCTTACCTGTTACCACTTCTCCAGAAGTTTCGGCCTCTTCCGCTGTCAGGTTGTAAGCTCGTCCTCTTCCACGGCCTGCTGCAGCTCTAACTCCCCTCTGGACTGGGCGGATAACTTGCTGTGGGGGAGGGGGAAGGGCTCTCCTAACCATTGGCCCCTGGTTCCTCTGTCCATCTGGTCCTGGAAGCGCTGGCAGTGCTTGGTTGGCTATCCCCATTCTCTTGTGGGGGCAGACTTCTACTGAATGGTCACGGGAACCACATGCCAGGCATAACCCATTTGCCCTTCGGCAATTCTGTCGGGTGTGACCTGGTTTCTGGCAATAACTACAAAAGAAGAATGGTTGGGTTACTGGAAAGGGAGCTGGTCGGAATGGCCATCTCATGGCTGGGACTCTCGCTGCTCTGTATGGACCTCCTCTTCCTGCTTGTGGGAATGGCCTCTTCATGGCCTGGTTCCTCATCATGTTAGTCTTCCCTTTCTCCAGTCCTCGCTCAACTTCCCGAGCTATGGTGAGGACTTGGGAATACGTTTTCAGCTGCTGGGGCATCAAGAGGATCTGAATGTCCATTCGCAAACCCTGTTGGAATCTACTCGCTCGCTTCTCTTCATCAGCTACCATATATGGAGCGAAGCGGCTCAGCCTCAAAAACTCAGCGGCATATTCGTCCACAGACCGGTTCCACTGCTGAAGTCGGATGAACTGTTCTTCCATCTCTTTCTGAGCGGTGGCAGGAAAAAATCTACTATAGAAGCTTTGGGAAAACTGATCCCACGAGACAGGTTTCTCTAATCTTGCTTCCTCAGCTAGCCACCAGGTCCTGGCTACATCCTTTAGTTGAATCTTAGCGACCTCCACTTGATTTTCCTTTGGAACCCGGGCTGCGTTCAACAGATCTGTGGTGTCAATCAGCCATTGCTCAGCCTCTAGTGGTCTCTCTTCTCCGGTGAATATCGCCGGTTGCAATCGCCTAAAGTCTGATACATTCCCCGGCCTCTGTTCCTTAGGAGTTGCTAACTCTTGCCGAAGGAGTTCCGTCTGCTGTTGCTGATTTTCCATCATAGTCTGGATAACCCTCAGAATCTCAACATTCTCTCCCGTGGGCCCGTTTGATGTTTGCCCGGAGTTGCTACGACCCGTCCTTCTATCCATACTTATGTTGGTAAAAAGAAGACTGGAAACTGGAAAGATAGAAGGATTTCAGGACACAAGGAAAGGAATCAAGAAGGACAAGATAACTTGTACATTGTAGTTGGCAATGGCAAATTACATTAATTTGCTGCTTGATTGTACTATAGGTGTGAGAGCCTAGGCTCTGATACCAACCTGTAACGCCCCGATCCCACGGGTACGGGGACGTCACTGCGACGTACATACGCAGGTCAGAAATACCCTTACGTATATACGCTAAGCATCAGTACAAACAAGAATCAGAGTACGACAAAGCGTAGCGTCCTTTCATATGCCAACATAAGAAGTACAAGGTACAAGGTTATCACAGAATGTGACATATATTTACATATCGCATGCATCATATATCACAGCCAAACTCAAAAGTACGATTTACAAGATGATTGCAAAGATGCTCACGAGCTGAAGAAAGGTCCCGCGAGCCAAAAGGAAAGTCTGGGATGACAGCAACCGAGACTAATCAGCCTGCTCGGAAAGGAAAGCCTGGTCCTCCACAGAAGGCTCCACCTCGATCCAAGGTTCGGAACCTGAACATACAAATTCAAGGGAGTCAGGACCTCCCAAACAAGTGATCAGGTAACAGCCGAGTGGCATAAGAGGAAAGAGCATGAGAGGTGGTGCAATATCATGAGTAATCAGCCAGCAAGTAAAAGAAGCGCAACATGTTAAAAATGAAAGGGCATTATATAAGCTTAAGCTACGGCCTCATGAGACTAGTACCTCGAGGGAATAATCCAAACAAGGAAACCCTCATCTATATACCTTTATCTCATGTTACCGTAATCCAAGCGTATACAACACCCACAATTAGTGTCTTATTATTGTTATTATTATTATTATTACTTACCTTACCCTGATATCTAGCTATGTGGACTAGCGTCCCAGCACACATAGATCCATATCCCAGTAAAGCAAGGTTGTTATTGGAAACTAGCGGGGGTATCAACGAACTATGTTTACAGTGGGTCCCGTGCATACCCGGGACCACGGCCCAGGATTGTTCCGTTGCTTGGTAGACGGAACCCGCCGCAAGGCAAACAGGAGGGTCTTATTGTATGCCCTTATCATGATGGTACCAGGAATGAGGGAGCCAGCACTCCCCTCGGTCTCCTGGAGGCCCACAGGTCAGACCGGAAATTTAGTTGCACAACATACCTAATACCACTGTAAACACGAACACATATTGATAGCCGCATGTTTCCCCCGACCCAATGTAAGTTGTCCATTTTATGGTATATTAAATAATTATCAGATTTCGGGAATGAGCAGGAACATGTCAGGAGTACAGGTATATCAAGTTTGTAAATCATGAAGTCCGGTTATCATTCCCGTTATAATGATAATTATAGGAGTCAGGTGTATCATGCCTTGTGTTAATAGATAGCATGATAAGAGGTGATATTCATCAAGTGACAAGTCTTGCAAATAGCGATATATAATAAATGACCCAAAGATAATGTTCAAAATCAAAGGAGTAATTAACCATAACAATTAATCAAGATTAGTCGACTAGGGAGAGAAATTAGTCGACTTAGAGAAGGAGTTAGTCGACTATAGTAAAGGGTCAAATCGACTTAAGAAGGCTGCGTTCGGTTGGGTCGCGTCTCAAAAGTGGCACGTTTCAAGAAGGTGGTGCGTTTTCAAGAAAGTGGTGCGTTTTCAGAAAAGTGGTGCGTTTTCAGCAAACTGGTGCGTTTTTAGCAAACTGGTGCGTTTTTAGCAAACTGGTGCGTTTTTAGGAAACTGGTGCGTTTTCAGCAAACTGGTGCGTTTTTAGCAAACTGGTGCGTTTTTAGCAAACTGATGCGTTTTTTAGGAAACTGGTGCGTTTTCAGGAAACTGGTGCGTTTTCTTAACAAATATGAAATAATATCCAAGTCTTGGCGAGTAGAATTACTCGCCTAAAATGCGTCCGACGCAGAGAAACGCGGTCCCAATCCAAAGGAGGGTACCGGTCCTCACAAGAGAAGGCAAAAGGTTGATGGTGCAAGTCCAACTCAATATGGCAAAACGAGATTTTGCAAATGGCGTTGCGGGGAATGAAGCTATAGTCCGCCGGAAAGAGGTTGACGAGGGGGTGAAGATGGTATGCTCGGTGGAGGCTACGGTGGTGCGGGTGGTGGTGGAGATGGTGATGAAGTTTTATGGAGGTGATGGGTTCTTTGGGTGTCTCTTGGTGAAAGAAGTTGAAGAAGAAGGAGTTAGTGGTTGGAAAAGGGTGGAGAATATGGAGGAGAAGAAGATGGAGGAGCTAGTGGAAAAATGGCGAAGGTAAGGGGTTGTGATGGCCGGCCAAGGGCTTGGTGGAGATGGAGCTTGCTGTTGGAGCTTGCAGGAGGCAAAAAGGATGAAGGAAAATGAAAGAGAGAGAAGGGGATGCATATATATAAAGGGAGGAAACATTATAATAATAACCATCATCACTTCCCTCCAAAGAGTGTGGCGTTTGCAAGGTCCCAAGGCTGCGTTTAGGCCAAAATGGAGCCAAACGCGGGAGCTTCAAGGCTGCGTCCAGAGAAAAACGCAAGGAAGCTGCGTTTCAAAGGAAAGGACAAAGCATGGGGGATTTGACTTGAGTTGAATTAGCCCATACGCATTTAATGCAGCATGGAGAGGGTGGCTGCATTAAATGATGAACCTGGCTGGCTAAGATCGTGTTTGAGGAAGAGAGAGAAAAATATGGAAAGATAGAGAAGTGGAAAACTTGGATAAGTTCTCGGTATCTGGGAAAATACCGAAAACTCCAGAAATGACTAAAAATTGAAGTATCTCGGAATGCTATCCAAAAATTCACAAAAATCATAAATATTATAAAATGACTTTTAATGAAATCGGTTTTCAAAAATTCTATCTCATTTTCAAAATAAAAATCTTAGAATGTACTGGGCGCGGTGTCTACACCGGGTAGGCTGAATTTTTGATAAAGTCTGAAAATTCCCAGAAAATGCCCGAAGGATGAAAACATAATTCTAAGATAAAATGTAAAAGCAGAATCTAGAAATTTGATTCCAATTGTAAATTAAAATTCCTGGAATCAACCAGTGATACTGGCCGACACCGGTTTTGAAGATTTACATTTTAATTCCGAAAAAATTCCAGAAAATCATGAAAAATCTAGAATATTAGAAAATAATATTTGAAACTAAAATCAGTCAAATCTGAATACCAAACAGGTCAAATCATACAGTACTACTACATGAGTAAGGATAGTAGAAAATAAAATATAATAATAATAGAAGAAAATATGCTCAAAAATCAGGATACGTAACTGTGCACGTATTCTGGGAGTGGGGTGTTACACAATCCCTGAGTATATGACCCCCTTTCCCACACACTAAACATAATCCCTTGGCCACTCGACAATCTCTCTTAAAATGTCCGGGCCTGTGGCAAAAATTGCATACAAGCTGAGACAGAGGAGGTTGGAATGGTCCCTTCATCATCGGATCATGGGTTGCCCTATCGGCATCTTCCTCATCTATTAACTCAAACTCAAAAGGCCTCTTCTTGGCCTGGTTCCTCATCTGGGTCACTCTCTTCTTCTCCAATCCACGCTCTACTTCTCGAGCTATGGTGAGAATCTCGGTATAAGTTTTCAGCTGTTGGGGCATTAGGAATACTTGTATATCCATCTGTAGGCCCTGCTGGAATCGGCTTGCCCGCTTCTCCTCATCCGTTACCATGTACGGAGCAAAGCGGCTGAGTCTCAGAAACTCCGCGGCATACTCGTCCACGGACTTGTTCCCTTGCCGAAGCCTGATGAACTGTTCCTCCATGGCTTTTTGAGATGTGACAGGGAAGAATCTGCTGTAGAAACTCTTGGAGAACGTGTCCCAAGCGACAGGCTTCTCCAATCTGGCTTCCTCAGCGAGCCACCAAGTTCTAGCTATGTCCTTCAACTGAATCTTGGCGATCTCCACTTGGTTCTCCTTTGGCACCCTGGCTGCATTCAGTAAATCAGTGGTGTCTGTCAGCCATTGTTCAGCCTCCAAGGGTTTCTCTCCACCAGTGAATATGGCTGGCTGCAGCCGTCTGAAATCCGATATGTTCCCCGGCCTCTGTCCTTTTGGTGCTGCCAACTCTTGCCGGAGGAGCTCGGTCTGCTGCTGCTGGTTCTCCATTATCATCTGGAAAACCCTCAGTATATCCACATTCTCTCCTGCGGGTCCATTCGATGCTTGCCCTGAGTGATTACGACCCGATCGTCTCTCCATACCGAGTTGGGATAAGATAACTAGAATTGGAAACAAATGAAGGGAGTTTAGGACACGAAGAAATGAATCAAAGAAGAATTTAAGAAGGACTAGATAACTTTGTACATTGTAGTTGGCATCTGCAAATTACTAGAATTTGCTGCTTAATTGTACTTTAGGTGTGAGAGCCTAAGCTCTGATACCAACCTGTAACGCCCTGATTTCACAGATACGGGGACGTCACTGCGACGTATATACGTAGGTCAGAAGAAGCCTCCACGTATATACGCTAAGCATAAAAGTACAACAAGAAATCAGAGTACACACAAAGCGTGGTATTCATTCATATGCCAACATAAAAAGTACATATACAAAGTCATCACAGTATGATAAATAACTGCACATTATATGTGTCTTTTATCATAACCAAGTCCAAACGTAAACTATACAAAAGAGATACACAATGCTCACGAGTAGGATGAAGATCCCGTGAGTCTACAACATAAGTCTGGCACGAAGAACTGGAGCTAATCTGGTGGACAGCTCCACTTCGATCCAAGCTTCGAAAATCTGAATATGCAAATCCAAGGAATCAAGACATATAGATAATAAACAACTGTAGCCAAGTGGCTAAGAGACATGACTAAGGGGTTAGAACACAAGTGTGGTATATAAAGACAGGTATAGTATAATCATCAAGGAACAGGAAATCCAAGAAAACTGATCGTAAGCAAAAGTGATTGTATACGCTTAGGTTACGGTCACATGAGACTAGTACATCGAAGGAATAATCCAAACAAGGAAACCCTCATATATATACCTTTATCTCATGCCACCGAATGTCCAAGCGTATAGAATCAGAGTTGCAATTCATACAATAGCCAAACAGGAAAGCATAACAGGTATAACTGGAATCATAACGGTAGTCACAACAGGAATCATCACTGGAATCATAGTCTAACAGGTATCATGATAAGAACCATAACAGGTATGTATAACGGAAACAATAACATGAAGTAGACTTGACATCTATTGTTAAGCAAAAGTGATTGTATACGCTTAGATCACGGTCCCATGAGACTAGTACATCGAAGGAATAATCCAAACAAGGAAACCCTCATATATATACCTTTTGTCTCATACCACCGAATATCCAAGCGTATAGAATCAGAGTTGCAATTTATATGAAGGTCAAGCAGGAATACAAAACGGGAATCTATCTTATTATTACTCGTCTGACCCATATATCTCGGTATGTGTCTAGGTGTGCACCCCAACACACATACATCCATATATAGCTAGGCGAGGGTTGTTAACGGAAGTAGATGGAGAACTGATAATGCTTCTTATAGTAGTTCCCATACACCTGGGACCGGCTTTGGAGGCCCTGAGTCCCCCTAACAGTAATCATAACAGTAATCATAACAGTACCGCCAATATATGTCATCCCCATACTATAAGCAAGATATCATTCCGGCATCCATCACTTCCTCCCATACCCATACAAGTTGTAGCTTATTAACATAATTATCAGATTGAGGGAATGAGCAATATCATAACAGGAACACATAACAGTGATCAGGTATCAGGAATACATAACAGTAATCAGTACGTAACAGTAATCAGGTACTACATTCCCCTTATCATGATGATTATAAGAATCGGTGCATCATGCTTGGTGTCAAGAGATAGCATGATAAATGGTGATGTATATCAAGTAACATGTATACCAAGAGATTGATAATAGTCAGGTGATGTAATCAGATATGAAACAGTAGCATGTAATTGACATGCATGCAATAATGACATGATAGGGGTGATCAAGTACAAGTCAAGGAGTGAGAATATATCCTAACATGTCATGAAGTAAGAATATGTAATAACAAGTCCTGAAATACCAGTTATGAAGTGTTTAGCAAGGATGATACATCACCCCTGTATCAAGGTTAAGACCTAATGTCAGAAAGAATGGGAATCAGCAATTTTGGCCCAAAACCAGACTATCGGTCGACTGGGTTGAATGGACGGTCGACCGGAAACACAGAACAATTACCCTAAACATAACCAACGGTCGACTGCCGGTCGACCGGAAAAATGGTGAGAGTTGGGTCGGTCGACTGTGTCGGTCGACTGCCGGTCGACCGATACAACGCCGTGAGCTCCAGGTTTGGTCGGTCGAGTGCCGGTCGACTTCCGATCGACCGGAGATACACTAACGGTCGCCTGTCGGTCGACTGCCGGTCGACCGATACAGGGCCGTAAGCTCCAGGTTTTCCTATCGGTCGACTGGCTGGTGAACCGGTCGACCGCCAACACAAAATTGTGCACGTTTGTGCACATCGGTCGACTGCTCCCTTGGGCCGGTCGACCGAAGTTCTGAAATATGCTGCTATTTGGTCTTAAAATCAGATTTTTGTGGGGTTGGTTTTAAGGTTCTAAAAACATAATTTTGATGACTTGTGAACTAAAGATATGTAAATACAAGTGTACTAGGAATTAACAAGTCTTGGTGAGTAAATATACTCACGAGGAATGGATATGTGAAGCTTCGGGAACTTGAAATGGATGTGGTCGACGATACGATCTATGGCGATATCTCCGACGAAGAAGACGACGATCCCAATCCAAAGTTGTTGTTGAAGTGGAGATGAAGACCTAGGTGATGTTTTGGAGGTAGGTATTTGAGGTTGAGATGGAGGAGGAACTAGTGAAGGCTTTCTCTTTTGTGAAGAGAAGAGAAAAAGAAAGTGAAATGAAAAGGATTGGTATTTATAGATTTTGGAATTTGTGAAGGAGGTGCAATTAAATAATTGTGAGGGGCTTAATTGCAAAGAGGAGGGTGAGGTGTCTCTTGGCCAATAGGAGCTTGCCACATGAGGGATGAGGTGTTCTCTTTGGCCAATCAAAGCTTGCCATGGAGATGATGAGGTGGAGAGTTTGTGTGGATGAGGTTGAATGGAAGTGTGTGGAAGGTGGTGAGGTGGAGAAACTTAGGGTGGAAGTAAAGGAGTTTGTGGTGGAGGTTAAAGGAAATAAAGGAAAAAGGAAAAAGTAAAAGAAATGAAATGAGAAGATATTTTCTTGATCTCCAAAAATGAAAATATCAGAAACACAGATTCCCGGGATTGAGTCGTGGATGCGGAACTCTTTCGGGAAAATACCGGATACGTCCCGAAATCAAGTATCTCGGAACGACCCGAAATAAATATCAAAATTCCATAATATAATACTAAGTATCATAATGAAATCCGTTTTAAGAAATACTGTACAGTTTTAATATTAAAAATCCCGGAATCAGTTACCTACCGACTCCGAAAGAATTTTCATAAAATCATAAAATCCTCAGAAAAAGTATTTAAGTAAGAAATGTGATTCTAAGAATTAAAGTCTAAAGGACCATCTAGAAATTCCTAGCTGTGTGTGAATTAAAAATCCTGGAATCGGTTACCTACCGACTCCGGTGGAATTTTCATAAATTCGTAAAATCTTTAGAAAAAGGATTTAGGTAGGAAATATTACTCTAAGAAGAATCGTCTAAAGACTCTTCGAGAAATTCCAAGTGGTTTGTGAATTAAAAATCCGGGAAGCGGTCAGCGACACTGGCCGACACCGGTTTTGAAGAAATTCCTTTTAATTCCAGAAAATTCCAGAAATTCATATAAAATCTAATATATTGGAAAATGATATTTGAAATTAAAATCAGTCAAATACGGAAAGTAAATCGAAAAATACGGTCGAAAAACTGAATACGAAATGAAGTACGTATTCCGGGAACGGGGTATTACAATCTACCCACCTTACAAAAAATTGCGTCCTCGCAATTTCGCTAAGGGGCAAATTGAACATAAAGGGGACAAGGGTGAAATCAAAGGTCTCACAAATCCAAAACAGGATTAAGGCGAACACAAGAAGGAACAGGATGGATAATGCAAAGCATAATAAGGGAAGTATGAAGAAGGATAACTAACGTAAATATAAGATCCGGGGTAGTGGTTACCATGATATCCTCAAGTGCCTGATCTGGATACTGGTCTCCACATTCAGCTGCATCATCTGATACCTCTGTTATCAGGATGTAACCTTGGCCTCTACCCTGATCAGCTCTAAGTCTCATTCCCTTCTGCTGATGACCATACTGCTGGGGTGGAACTGGAGCCCTACGGTCAACAGGTTCTGGGCTCCTCCTAAGTGGCGGAGCTGGAAGTGTTGGGACTGGATGTGCTGGTGCTGGAAGAGCTGGTCTGATCGGTGCCACATGTCCAAACTTTCTGTACTGGCAATCCCTGAGTATATGACCCCCTTTCCCACACACTAAACATAATCCCTTGGCCACTCGACAATCTCTCTTAAAATGTCCGGGCCTGTGGCAAAAATTGCATACAAGCTGAGACAGAGGAGGTTGGAATGGTCCCTTCATCATCGGATCATGGGTTGCCCTATCGGCATCTTCCTCATCTATTAACTCAAACTCAAAAGGCCTCTTCTTGGCCTGGTTCCTCATCTGGGTCACTCTCTTCTTCTCCAATCCACGCTCTACTTCTCGAGCTATGGTGAGAATCTCGGCATAAGTTTTCAGCTGTTGGGGCATTAGGAATACTTGTATATCCATCTGTAGGCCCTGCTGGAATCGGCTTGCCCGCTTCTCCTCATCCGTTACCATGTACGGAGCAAAGCGGCTGAGTCTCAGAAACTCCGCGGCATACTCGTCCACGGACTTGTTCCCTTGCCGAAGCCTGATGAACTGTTCCTCCATGGCTTTTTGAGATGTGACAGGAAGAATCTGCTGTAGAAACTCTTGGAGAACGTGTCCCAAGCGACAGGCTTCTCCAATCTGGCTTCCTCAGCGAGCCACCAAGTTCTAGCTATGTCCTTCAACTGAATCTTGGCGATCTCCACTTGGTTCTCCTTTGGCACCCTGGCTGCATTCAGTAAATCAGTGGTGTCTGTCAGCCATTGTTCAGCCTCCAAGGGTTTCTCTCCACCCGTGAATATGGCTGGCTGCAGCCGTCTGAAATCCGATATGTTCCCCGGCCTCTGTCCTTTTGGTGCTGCCAACTCTTGCCGGAGGAGCTCGGTCTGCTGCTGCTGGTTCTCCATTATCATCTGGAAAACCCTCAGTATATCCACATTCTCTCCTGCGGGTCCATTCGATGCTTGCCCTGAGTGATTACGACCCGATCGTCTCTCCATACCGAGTTGGGATAAGATAACTAGAATTGGAAACAAATGAAGGGAGTTTAGGACACGAAGAAAATAATCAAAGAAGAATTTAAGAAGGACTAGATAACTTTGTACATTGTAGTTGGCATCTGCAAATTACTAGAATTTGCTGCTTAATTGTACTTTAGGTGTGAGAGCCTAAGCTCTGATACCAACCTGTAACGCCCCGATTTCACAGATACGGGGACGTCACTGCGACGTATATACGTAGGTCAGAAGAAGCCTCCACGTATATACGCTAAGCATAAAAGTACAACAAGAAATCAGAGTACACACAAAGCGTGGTATTCATTCATATGCCAACATAAAAAGTACATATACAAAGTCATCACAGTATGATAAATAACTGCACATTATATGTGTCTTTTATCATAACCAAGTCCAAACGTAAACTATACAAAAGAGATACACAATGCTCACGAGTAGGATGAAGATCCCGTGAGTCTACAACAGAAGTCTGGCACGAAGAACTGGAGCTAATCTGGTGGACAGCTCCACTTCGATCCAAGCTTCGAAAATCTGAATATGCAAATCCAAGGAATCAAGACATATAGATAATAAACAACTGTAGCCAAGTGGCTAAGAGACATGACTAAGGGTTAGAACACAAGTGTGGTATATAAAGACAGGTATAGTATAATCATCAAGGAACAGGAAATCCAAGAAAACTGATCGTAAGCAAAAGTGATTGTATACGCTTAGGTTACGGTCACATGAGACTAGTACATCGAAGGAATAATCCAAACAAGGAAACCCTCATATATATACCTTTATCTCATGCCACCGAATATCCAAGCGTATAGAATCAGAGTTGCAATTCATACAATAGCCAAACAGGAAAGCATAACAGGTATAACTGGAATCATAACGGTAGTCACAACAGGAATCATCACTGGAATCATAGTCTAACAGGTATCATGATAAGAACCATAACAGGTATGTATAACGGAAACAATAACATGAAGTAGACTTGACATCTATTGTTAAGCAAAAGTGATTGTATACGCTTAGATCACGGTCCCATGAGACTAGTACATCGAAGGAATAATCCAAACAAGGAAACCCTCATATATATACCTTTTGTCTCATACCACCGAATATCCAAGCGTATAGAATCAGAGTTGCAATTTATATGAAGGTCAAGCAGGAATACAAACGGGAATCTATCTTATTATTACTCGTCTGACCCATATATCTCGGTATGTGTCTAGGTGTGCACCCCAACACACATACATCCATATATAGCTAGGCGAGGGTTGTTAACGGAAGTAGATGGAGAACTGATAATGCTTCTTATAGTAGTTCCCATACACCTGGGACCGGCTTTGGAGGCCCTGAGTCCCCCTAACAGTAATCATAACAGTAATCATAACAGTACCGCCAATATATGTCATCCCCATACTATAAGCAAGATATCATTCCGGCATCCATCACTTCCTCCCATACCCATACAAGTTGTAGCTTATTAACATAATTATCAGATTGAGGGAATGAGCAATATCATAACAGGAACACATAACAGTGATCAGGTATCAGGAATACATAACAGTAATCAGTACGTAACAGTAATCAGGTACTACATTCCCCTTATCATGATGATTATAAGAATCGGTGCATCATGCTTGGTGTCAAGAGATAGCATGATAAATGGTGATGTATATCAAGTAACATGTATACCAAGAGATTGATAATAGTCAGGTGATGTAATCAGATATGAAACAGTAGCATGTAATTGACATGCATGCAATAATGACATGATAGGGGTGATCAAGTACAAGTCAAGGAGTGAGAATATATCCTAACATGTCATGAAGTAAGAATATGTAATAACAAGTCCTGAAATACCAGTTATGAAGTGTTTAGCAAGGATGATACATCACCCCTGTATCAAGGTTAAGACCTAATGTCAGAAAGAATGGGAATCAGCAATTTTGGCCCAAAACCAGACTATCGGTCGACTGGGTTGAATGGACGGTCGACCGGAAACACAGAACAATTACCCTAAACATAACCAACGGTCGACTGCCGGTCGACCGGAAAAATGGTGAGAGTTGGGTCGGTCGACTGTGTCGGTCGACTGCCGGTCGACCGATACAACGCCGTGAGCTCCAGGTTTGGTCGGTCGAGTGCCGGTCGACTTCCGGTCGACCGGAGATACACTAACGGTCGCCTGTCGGTCGACTGCCGGTCGACCGATACAGGGCCGTAAGCTCCAGGTTTTCCTATCGGTCGACTGGCTGGTGAACCGGTCGACCGCCAACACAAAATTGTGCACGTTTGTGCACATCGGTCGACTGCTCCCTTGGGCCGGTCGACCGAAGTTCTGAAATATGCTGCTATTTGGTCTTAAAATCAGATTTTTGTGGGGTTGGTTTTAAGGTTCTAAAAACATAATTTTGATGACTTGTGAACTAAAGATATGTAAATACAAGTGTACTAGGAATTAACAAGTCTTGGTGAGTAAATATACTCACGAGGAATGGATATGTGAAGCTTCGGGAACTTGAAATGGATGTGGTCGACGATACGATCTATGGCGATATCTCCGACGAAGAAGACGACGATCCCAATCCAAAGTTGTTGTTGAAGTGGAGATGAAGACCTAGGTGATGTTTTGGAGGTAGGTATTTGAGGTTGAGATGGAGGAGGAACTAGTGAAGGCTTTCTCTTTTGTGAAGAGAAGAGAAAAAGAAAGTGAAATGAAAAGGATTGGTATTTATAGATTTTGGAATTTGTGAAGGAGGTGCAATTAAATAATTGTGAGGGGCTTAATTGCAAAGAGGAGGGTGAGGTGTCTCTTGGCCAATAGGAGCTTGCCACATGAGGGATGAGGTGTTCTCTTTGGCCAATCAAAGCTTGCCATGGAGATGATGAGGTGGAGAGTTTGTGTGGATGAGGTTGAATGGAAGTGTGTGGAAGGTGGTGAGGTGGAGAAACTTAGGGTGGAAGTAAAGGAGTTTGTGGTGGAGGTTAAAGGAAATAAAGGAAAAAGGAAAAAGTAAAAGAAATGAAATGAGAAGATATTTTCTTGATCTCCAAAAATGAAAATATCAGAAACACAGATTCCCGGGATTGAGTCGTGGATGCGGAAATCTTTCGGGAAAATACCGGATACGTCCCGAAATCAAGTATCTCGGAACGACCCGAAATAAATATCAAAATTCCATAATATAATACTAAGTATCATAGTGAAATCCGTTTTAAGAAATACTGTACAGTTTTAATATTAAAAATCCCGGAATCAGTTACCTACCGACTCCGAAAGAATTTTCATAAAATCATAAAATCCTCAGAAAAAGTATTTAAGTAAGAAATGTGATTCTAAGAATTAAAGTCTAAAGGACCATCTAGAAATTCCTAGCTGTGTGTGAATTAAAAATCCTGGAATCGGTTACCTACCGACTCCGGTGGAATTTTCATAAATTCGTAAAATCTTTAGAAAAAGGATTTAGGTAGGAAATATTACTCTAAGAAGAATCGTCTAAAGACTCTTCGAGAAATTCCAAGTGGTTTGTGAATTAAAAATCCGGGAAGCGGTCAGCGACACTGGCCGACACCGGTTTTGAAGAAATTCCTTTTAATTCCAGAAAATTCCAGAAATTCATATAAAATCTAATATATTGGAAAATGATATTTGAAATTAAAATCAGTCAAATACGGAAAGTAAATCGAAAAATACGGTCGAAAAACTGAATACGAAATGAAGTACGTATTCCGGGAACGGGGTATTACAGTGTTTTCGAAAATACTAACACTTTGTTTCTCTTTCTTTATAGATCTTCTGGGTGTAATCCACTGAAAATTCTCTCGAGATAAAACTCATCCTCTAGGGGGTAACTTAGAGGTTTAAAGATTTGTTGCACGTGCTAAGTGCAACCGTGATTCCTATGAAAGTGAATCAGGTTAGGTTGGCTTCATTTTTTTAATTTTGTTCGAGGATGAGCAAAAGATAAGTGTGAGAGTATGATCGTCCACATACATTGCATATTTAATATCACATGTGTCACATTTCTGTATTTATTTTATAATAAAACTTTACTATTTGATGTATTTTCATGTCCATTTGCGTGTAGGGTAATTAAGGAAGAACAAAGAGATTCACAGATTTATCCAATTGAATCTAAAAATTCATAAGAAATAGAATCGATTCAAATCCAAAGGTTTTAAAAGCAATCTTATTTGAAATCTAGATATATCAGATAAGGTAATATCATCAAAATTTGAAGAAAAAATAGATTATTTAAAGACCCTATTAGTTTTGCAGAGAATAAAGAGATAGACTGTCAAATCAAGTGCAGATATTCAAAATCTTAGAAGATAAAAGGATAGAGGATCATTCAATGGACGACCTGCCCCTAGATCTGGGCCCTACGTCCAGGATAATGCCACGAAAATGCGACAAAAGCCACATCTCTACATCGTTTTGTTTGAATATGGGGGAGTGAAGCTCCCCCTATCTTCCTAGACACTCCTCGACCTATTTCTCTTATAAATATCTGCATACCCCGAAGGCAGAAAGACCACTCTGCAGAGATAAATTCCGGGCTAGTTTTTACTTTAGTTTAGTTTAGTTTTTCTTTCTTTTTATAATATAATTTTCAGTTTATTTACAGCTTAAGTTAGCGAGAATTACATGAGAGAATGAGAGGAACAGTTATATGTAGAGTGATACTAAATGTAATCCTTCTTCAAGAGAGAGTTATATTGAAGCGACAACCAATATAATTTTCAACCTTCTTCTTTGTGCTCGATCTAGCCAAGCTCTGCTTTCATGTATTCTTTCTATTACTTCACTTTACTTCACTCTAAGGTAAGTGTTCATTATGATTCAATAACAGAGGTAAGTACTCTTTCATTTGGTTTCTTTTCATTTCATTAGTTTAGAATCACACTTCCAAACCAACATTTGTCCTTTCTATTTCTTTTTCCTTTCATTTATGTTCAAAACAATAATATATCTTCTTCTACCATCTCCTTCTTAGCCTAACTTAACATTTTTATTTTATTTTTATAAACTGAGAAGAGAACTTTTAACATGTTTTTGTAAACTAAAAGAAAAAACTTACACAAAAGCTTTCCTCGTTGTCCCTCCTTGAAGATCATGACCCATTAGCCCTATGCTACACGGAAGAATTGAGGACCTAGCACTGCTCCAAAATTTTGTATTTTCTGTGCAGCTTTGGCTGGATCCATGGTAAAGTATAATGATAAATATGAAAGAGCATGACACAGTACTGGATGCCTGGTCAAATCATAAATATTAACAAGATATTCAAATCTATGCATAGAATTATTCACATTCATCATCCCCTGTGAATGGTATTATTCACGTTCATCATCCCCTGTGAATGGTATTATTCACGTTCATCATCCCCTGTGAATCAGTTATGCTATTAACGTTCATCACCCCTATGAATCTTATTATGCTATTCACTTTCATCACCCTTTGTGAATCGTGTTATTCCAATAACACAAACTCAAAATCAAACATGAATTAAATTAATATGTATATCATACCAAGCATGGCTTCAATCTCTATATCATCAAAGCATTCATATCAATTCATGCATGACCTTTACAATATAACAGTCACCTCTTTTATTTTATAGATCTCATATAAATATCAACTTGTTATAAATCTAGCAAGTTCATCATTTATGAAAAAAAAATATCAAGCTATCAACACATGAAGAACACATATGAATCTCAGTCAAAACCAAGCATGTTAGCAATATAAAGGTTATAAGTTTAGTTCATCTATTCTCTAGATCATGTAAAAATAATATTTTTATGGATTTATAGAATTTCATATTAACATGGGGCAAGCTACTAACCAAAGGGTGCATATATATTAAGTTCAATTGAATCTAAGCATGAAGGTTACAAAAAATTGTTGGCTCGGAGGCCTTCCTCTCTAGTTTTGATGATGATTAACTCATGTAGTTATATTTACTAATAATCTTGTGATTTTAGTTTCAGATCATTTAGCAAGATATTAGTTGGTGATTGCTTCAAAACTCCGTGATCCGGAAGCTTTCACGTGTTGTTTTCAGAGCCCGAGCATCAAGATCATATATAGCACTCGTTGGAGTCAAGCTCGGAGTTTCGGAGTTTTGGGCTGAGTCGACTTGAAGATGAAGATCGTCAAGAAGACTTAGGTATCCATAGTTTAGTGTATTTAGATCCATTTGTAAAGATAAGAATAGTTGATATGCTCAAGTGCAAAACACACACGTTTTATGTTTGGATATTGGTTTTTCGTTTTTGGCTTAACCAATATTTGTTTTCATGAATAGTTGATCAAAACAAGTTTACTTTATTTTTATGTATATTAGATGTGCTCTATATACATACATGCTTACATGACTTATACAAACTTAGTTTGACATACCTATTCATGTAGTTTTATGTTTTGGTATTTTTAACAAAACATTATTTTGGAATTAAAGACAAAAACTATGATATGTATATGTTTCATGTATATTGGACTTATGTCCATATGCGACATGCTTCAATGTATTTAAATATCATGTTTTTGTATTTCTATGAGTTTTAGGAAAAATCAGATTTCCTATTGAAAAAATCCAAGTTTGATAAAATACAAGTTTTAATTTTTGGTAAAAATGATAAGACACAAAAATAGTTCAAATTGCTTGATATTTGAGTTAAAATATTTATCACATGTTTATATATCAATACAAAATGATAAAACTATTTTTGGGGATTTTTACAAGATTTACAAGAATTTTTATAAATATTTTTAAACTGTTTTTCTGTCCTAGAATTTGGCTGCCAGGCTTTGGCGGTCGGCCCAGACGGTCGACCGTGTTCCATAGCCGGTCAACCGGTCGGTTGACCGACGTGCACAGGTCTGTGCACGTCTGGCCAGGCAATGGGCCGGTCGACCGGGCGGTCGACCGGGCGGTCGACCGGGCAGTCAACCGGGTTTCCCCAACGGTCATGTTTATGACTGTTGGCGATCGATCGGGTGGTCGACCGCAAGCCTGTCAGGCTGACAGATCAGCCTAACGGCTAGTTTTCTGTTTGGCCTATATAAACCCCATTTCTTGGGGGTTTTAACTAAGATTTTTAAGAGCAAAAATTCCTACTTTTCTGAAGTGTTTTTACAAGTTTTAAAAAGTATTTTAGAGCTTTAAAGATTTCATCTTTATTGTTTTTTCAAGGGTTTTGGAAAATCAAAGAAAACTAGGTTTTTGAGATATTGTTTTGGATTTTCATTTCTATTATCTACAAGAGATTTCCCAAGTAGTTTTTCTTTGTTATTTGACTTCCAAAAACACCTTGATATCCACTTGAGCTTATCATCTATCCTATTCTATTAGGATCTTGTTTTGTGGAAAAGAGAGATTGTTTGAGGTTGTGGAAACCTCCAAGTTGTAAACCCTCCTTGATTTGTTGTATCCCTCTTTGGTAGAGGTTGATCGGAGTGGTGTTTGCTCCCTTTAGTGAGAGGTGGAGTTGGTTTGTGTATCCCTCTTCGGTAGAGGTGATTGGTTGTTGTATTGGCTACAGGCCTACCCCTCAGTTGTGAGGCGGTGTTTGAGAGAGGAGTTCGGTACTCCTATTGTTGTAACAAATCCTCCTCGGTGGAGGTTCCCTCGGTGGGAGATAGTGGATTGGAAATCCTTCTCGGTGAAGGCGGGGACGTAGAGTTAGGGGCTCGAATCTCGAAACATATCTTTGTGTTTGCATTTGATCCATTGTCTCTCTAAACTCTCTCTTTATTTGTGTTGTGCATCATTCATATCATTCATATCTATTTGCTTGTGTTGTGCCTTACATCTTTCATATTGTTCATCTTTATATGCTTGGCTTGCTTGTGTGTGCCTCACTTATACTTAACCACAAGAGCTTCATATAGCACCTCAACCCTTATCTAGGGGAATCAAGAGGAGTTAGTCCAGAGCCCTTCACGGGGAATTCGGCTACACTTGTTGGTTGTATTAAGTGTGTTGCTAAATAGTTTTTAACTTCCGCATTTAGTTTCTTGATTAGCATTATCACCTATTCACCCCCCTCTAGGTGATTTCAATTGGTATCAGAGCCTACGCTCCTGATACTTAGGCTTAACATCCTACGAGTGAGATCCTTATTTGCTAATCTATCATTTACATTTTGCTTGTTTGCACACATATAGTTTATACCCATGGACTTCATGACCTCACCTATGTTTGACCCTTCCAACATTGTTGTTTGAAGACTAGGATGTCCATTTACCTACAAACCCTAGGATATAAAGTTCACCTTGTCATTACCAAGGAATCCTACCTTAGTGATAGCAAGCATATAGAGGCCAATGCACTTGCCCTAAAGGCCATTAGAAGCACGCTTTCAAAAGAATATCTTATGCTTGTTTCTAATCTTGATTCCGCTTTTACAGTGTGGAACAAGTTGACAACCACCACCACCTCCAAGCTTCAAATGCTAATCCAACAAGAAGAGGAACCTAGTGGAGAATCTGATTCACAATGCCACATGGTCCAAGGGAATGACTCCCTTGAGGTACAATCGGAATCTCAACTAGATAATAATGATGCTAGTTCTTCTAATGATTATGTTGATGCCCATGCTTTAAATGAAGAACTTTCTATTGTGTGTGAAAAATTGATTGAAAAATATAATATTTTGAAAAAGAAGAGTTTTGAACTTAATAAAGAAAATAAGGTTTTATGTTCAAGACTTGACATGATTTTGCAAGAAAAGGTGGAGATTTTTAATGAGAGGGATTCATTAAAATATTAACTTGATCTAGTTTTAAATGAAAATAAAATTTTAAAAAATAAAAATGATTGTGAAAAAGTTTTAAAGAAAAATGAAAAATTGTCTTCAAAAGTTGACTTTGTTTTAAAAGAGAATGTTGCTTTGAAAAATAAAATAATTTCTATTTCAAATGATTTAAATGTTTGTTTGAAGAAGAATGATTGTTTGCAAAAAAGATTGATGCACATGTTTGCCATGCTAGGATTGTTCCATCTAAATCACCTATTGCATGCTCCACTTCTTCTATAATTAAAAATGATATAAATTTATTGAAGAAGAATATGGATTGTTTGGGCTCCACTTTGAGCCAATGTGCCAAGAGCCATACACGCTTGGAATCCTTGGTTAGAAAGAAACAAGTTCCATCTATTATGCATGCACACCCATCACGGCATACACATGCTCCTCACGGACACCATCACACTTTGTATGCTCATCTGTACACTTGTACACATTGTGGAAGTAAGGGCCACCTTGCTAAATTTTGCTATGATAGAATACATGTTCCAAATTTAGCAAATAAATTTGTTTGGGTTAGAGAAGGTACTAACCCCCATGGACCCAATAAGATATGGGTACCAAAGACCACCCCTCGTGTGTTTGATGTAGGTGTGGGCTCTCGCATGACGTGAGAGTTGAGGTACCTTAGAGTGGATGCGTTCCGTACTTAAAGGAAACATTTTGGATGCATCACTTTCAAGGGATGTTTGGTGGAGAGGACCACCATGTTTTGGAGACAAGGAAAGTTGCCTTCTAGGTTTTGGTAACGATTCCTAACTCCTAATTATTGTTTACATGCTTTTCATTTTATTCATTATTTATAGCATGCCTTGATGTTTATAGATTATTATGTTAATGTCATGTTTATTAGACCCTTGACATGCATGTATAGCCTTTTGAGACACCCATGTTTAATATGGACTATTATTTTAGTGTTCTCACTTTTGTTTAGCTATCATGTTTATCATAGCTCTAATAACATGTGGATTTACATAATAATCATGTTTATGTTTATCATGTTGATTTATATCATGTTTTGATGCTTCATGACTTGAATATATGTTTAAATGTTTGTTTTCATTAAGACTAGGTATATACTTGTGCATATAGTGGGCCACAAATAAATCTATATATGTTTGTTTTTGAATGCTTATTTGAACCTATTAAATGTGCTAGTATAGTCTAGTTTTGATGATCCATGCATTTTAAACTTTTATTCCTATTTTTGGATTTGTTTTATGAGATTTCATTTCATGTATATGTTTATTTTGTCAAACTTTAAGATATACATGTATACCCTTGAGTCATTTGCTTTTTATGCAAATCCTTATTTATGGACTCAATTGTGTTTGAGGATATGTATGTATACTTCTTGTGTTGACAAATCATACATATACCTTGAAATGAAATTTGTTTTAATGAAAATTTAGGTATTCATGTTTTCATGTATTTATGTTTAAACTTCATGTACATGTCTATCTTATCCAAATTATTGTTATACATATACATCCTTTGAGCCACGTGCCTTCATGCATATATATCTTTGTGGACTCGTTGTGTTTGGATATTTATGTATACCTTAGTTTGTATAGGACATACATATACCTTGAAGATTAAATAGTTTAGATGATTTTCATGTTTTTATGTTTAAGGAATATTGAGCTAAATTGAATACTTTCATGATCATGTTCTTCACATTGTACTTGTTCACTCACATTTCTTGTTTACTCATGTTTTATTTTCATGAGTTATATTATGCTTCATTGATTATGAGTGTTAGCTATTTTATGGATTTCGTGTTTCATGAAAAATTATTTGTTTTTATTCCTTACTTGAAGGATTTCATACTAGTTAACAAATTTTTCATATAACTAGTTCGTATTCTTCTTATGATAGAGATTTTCAAACATGTATTATTTTCAAATCTATTTTTGAAAACCCCTACCTTCCAAAGGGTGGTTGGATGGGAGATCATGCTCATGTATGCCTTATAGTGAAAATCATTTTAAACTTGAACATGATTGGGAGGATAGGAAATATGAGTTATATTTTGATATTATTGTTATTTCAATTGGTATCATTGGATTCTTTCAATTGGTATCAATTTTGACCTTTCTTGTATACTCATATATGTTTGTATGTATGTATGCTTTCAATTCCAATAGTATCAATTTCGATTGGTATTAAATTTTTCATACATATATATTTTGTTTATGCTTAAGCTTGTATGTTTAAATGAATATCATGTTTCAATTGATTAGTTTTCAATTGGTATCCTTAAACAAGCTTATGCATGTTTTTAGTTGGTTTTTCATAAGGGGGAGAAAACTCATATTTAGTTTTCAATTGGTATTTTGTTCCCTTACTTTATGATAGAAAATAATAATTTCAATTGATATCATATGTTTAAAATGAATAATTATTTCAATTGGTATCAAGATGTTGTTTTCATTTTTAAATTGGTATCAAGAGGCACTTCATTGACATATTTTTTTAATTGGTATCATGTTTAATGTCACCCCTTATTGACTTTGTTTTTGTTTTAGACAAAAGGGGGAGAACATTGTTTTTTATTGTTTTAACCCTTTTGTTGATTCTTTGTTTCGAACAAAATGGGGAGAAAAATTTATTATTTTAGTTTTTATCCCTTTATTGATGATTGACAAAAGGGGGAGAATTATTTGAGAATTTAACATGCATATAAATAAAACTTAAAATCTTCTCTATATATGCATGATCGAGTTTTATATGCATATTTAATGTTTTGCATATATTAAGTTTAATTGGTATCAAGAGCATGTTTTGTTTTTGAAATTTTCATTGGTATCAAGAGCATTTTCTTGTTTATGCATATCTATGCATATTTCATAATTCATTGCATATTTTTGTTTATTACTATGCATGAGTTAAGGGGGAGCTTCTTTGAAGCTTAACTTTAATCCATGCATATATAACTCCATGAGTTTTGTCATCATCAAAAAGGGGGAGATTGTTGGCCCGGAGGCCTTCCACTCTAGTTTTGATGATGATTAACTCATGTAGTTATGTTTACTAATAATCTTATGATTTTAGTTTCAGATCATTTAGCAAGATATTAGTTGGTGATTGCTTCAAAACTCCGTGATCCGGAAGCTTTCACATGTTGTTTTTAGAGCCCGAGCATCAAGATCATATATAACACTCGTTGGAGTCAAGCTCGGAGTTTCGGAGTTTTGGGCCAAGTTGACTTGAAGATGAAGATCGTCAAGAAGACTTAGGTATCCATAATTTAGTGTGTTTAGATCCATTTGTAAAGATAAGAATAGTTGATATGCTCAAGTGCACAACACACACGTTTTATGTTTGGATATTGGTTTTTCGTTTTTGGCTTAACCAATATTTGTTTTCATGAATAGTTGATCAAAACAAGTTTACTTTGTTTTTATGTATATTAGATGTGCTCATATACATACATGCTTACATGACTTATACAAACTTAGTTTGACATACCTATTCATGTAGTTTATGTTTTGGTATTTTTAACAAAACATTATATTAGAATTAAAGACAAAAACTATGATAATATATGTTTCATGTATATTGGACTTATGTCCACATGCAACATGCTTCAATGTATTTAAATATCATGTTTTTGTATTTCTATGAGTTTTAGGAAAAATCAAATTTCCTATTGAAAAATTCAAGTTTGATAAAATATAAGTTTTGGTTTTTGGTAAAAATGATAAGACACAAAAATAGTTCAAATTACTTGATATTTGAGTTGAAATATTTATCACATGTTTATATATCAATGCAAAATGATAAAACTATTTTTGGGGATTTTTATAAGATTTATAAGAATTTTTAGAAATATTTTTAAACTGTTTTTCTGTCCCAGAATTTGGCTGCCAAGCTTTGGCGGTCGACCCAGATGGTCGACCGTGTTCCATAGTCAGTCGACCGGTCGGTCGACCGACGTGCACAGGTCTGTGCACGTCTGGCCAGGCAATGGGCCGGTCGACCGGGCGGTCGATCGGACTAGAGAGTTTTGCTCTCTGTATCTGGGCGGTCGACTGGGCGGTCGACCGGGTTTCCCCAACGGTCATGTTTATGACCGTTAGCGGTCGACCGGGCAGTCGACCGCAAGCCTGTCAGGCTGACAGATCAGCCTAATGGCTAGTTTTCTGTTTGGCCTATATAAACCAAGATTTTCAAGAGTAAAAATTTCTACTTTTCTGAAGTGTTTTTACAAGTTTTAGAGCTTAAAAGATTTCATCTTTTTTTTCAAGGGTTTTAGAAAATCAAAGAAAACTAGGTTTTTGGGATATTATTTTGGATTTTCATTTCTATTATCTACAAGAGATTTCCCAAGTAGTTTTTCTTTGTTATTTGACTTCCAAAAATACCTTGATATCCACTTGAGCTTATCATCTATCTTATTCTATTAGGATCTTGTTTTGTGAAAAAGAGAGACTGTTTGAGGTTGTGGAAACCTCCAAGTTGTAAACCCTCCTTGATTTGTTGTATCCCTCTTTGGTAGAGGTTGATCGGAGTGGTGTTTGAAAGGGAACACCTAGAGGGGAGGTGAATAGGTGTTAGTGCTAATCTAAAACTAAATGCAAAACTAAGTGCGCTAAATGCGGAAGCTAATGCAAATTTTGCAACACACTTAGTACAATCAACAAGTGTAGCCGAATTCCCCGTGAAGGGCTCTGGACTAACTCCTCTTGATTCCCCTTGAATGGGTTGAGGTGCTATGTGAAGCTGTTGTTGATTAGGTACAAGTGAGGCACACACAAACAACCAAGCATATACAAGATATAGCAATGAGAATTATGCAAGGCACAACACAAGCAAATAGATATGATATGACAATATGAATTATGCTCAACACAAGCAAATATGATATGAATGAAGTATGATGCTTTGCACAAATGTAAAGAGAGAGAGTTTAGAGACAAGTGGATCAAACGCAAACACAGTGATATGTTTCGAGGTTCGAGCACCCTTGCTCTACATCCCCGCCTACACCACCGT
Organism: Agave tequilana; assembly: GCA_038442645.1. Taxonomy (NCBI): domain Eukaryota; kingdom Viridiplantae; phylum Streptophyta; class Magnoliopsida; order Asparagales; family Asparagaceae; genus Agave; species Agave tequilana. The sequence continues at coordinate 146,673 of JAVJIF010013140.1, forward strand.
GTAGGATTTCCAATCCACTATACCGTCCACCGAGGACTCCCACCGAGGGAACCTTCACCGAGAAGGATTTTTACAACAATGGAGTACCGAACTCCTCTCTCAAACAACCGCCTCACAACCGAGGGGTAGGCCCGTAGCCAATACAACAACCACAACAACCAACACCTCTACCGAAGAGGGTTTACAACCAAACTCCACCTCTCACAAGAGGGAGCAAACCACAAGCCTCAACCTCTACCAAAGAGGGAGCAAACTCCAACCCAATACAACAACCTCAACCTCTACCAAAGAGGGAGCAACCAAGAAATCAAGGGTTTACAACAAGTGGTATATCTCAACCACAAACCTCTTTCCTTTTTCCACAAATACAAGATCCTAATAGAATAGGATAGAAGATATAGCTCAAGTGTGGAAAACACAAGTGTTTTGATCAAAGAAAATCTCTTGGGAAAATACCAAAATGATATGGAGATAAAGAACAAGAAATCAATTCCCAAAAACTTGTTTTCTTTGAAAATAATAAAACACTTAAAAACAATTAAGATTGATCTTTTGGCACTTAAAACTCTTTTGAAAACTCTTTTAAAACACTGAAGAAGTCAGGAAAAATTTGCTCTAAAAACTTGGCCAAAAACCCAAAGAGATGGGGTTTTTATAGGCCCATCAGAAAACTAGCCGTTAGAGCTGAGCTGGAAGCTCTGACAGGCAACGGTCGACCGGCCCGGTCGACCGCCAACGGTCAGAAATTACCGTTGGGCAACTGCGGTCGACCGGCCCGGTCGACCGAAACAAACAGAGAGCACTGTAAGTGGCCCGGTCGACCGGAGCGGTCGACCGTCCCAGTGCCTCCAAACGTGCACAGATTTGTGCACGTCGGTCGACCGGCCCGGTCGACCGACTTTACCAAGTCGACTAGGTGAGGTTGACTAGTCGACTGATTGAAGCCTGGAACAGAAATCTGGGTCAGAAAAACAATGTAAAATATTTTTTTAAAATCTTTTAACACTTCTAAAAATCACCAAAAATAGTTTTATCATTTTATATGGAAACACAACCTTGTGATAAAATTTCAAGACATATATTAATCATATCAATTCATTTTTGAGTCTTGTAAAGTTTATCAAAAACCAACACTTGTATTTTTATCAAACTTGATTTTTCAATACATGAATAGGGATATCAAAATAAGTTTGTCTAGCAAGTTAAACCATGTATGTATAACTAGAATACATCTACTATACATATAAAACATGTAAACTTGTTTTGATCTACTATTCATGAAAATCAAATCCAAAACATAAAACTTTTTTTTTTGTGTTGTGCACTTGAGCATATCAACTATACTAAACTTTACAAATGGATCTAAAACACACTATCTAAACTACGGATACCTAAGTCTTCTTGATGATCTTCATCTTCAAGTAGACTTGCTCCAAAACTCCATCCATGGGCTAGGCAATGTGTGATCTTGACGCTTTGGCCCTGGAATCATCATGAAAAGCTTCTAAACACCTTGTTGAAGCTAATCACCAACTAATATCTTGGTAATGATCTGAAATTTAAACAACACAAGATTATTAGTAAACATAACTACATGAGTTAATCATCATCAAAACTAGAGTGGAAGGCCTTTGGGCCAACAATCTCCCCTTTTTGATGATGACAAAACTCATGGAGTTATATATGCATGGATTAAAGTTAAGCTTCAAAGAAGCTCCCCCTTAACTCATGCATAGACATAAATAATAAGATATGGAAATGAAGCACATGAATATGTATGCAAGTATGGAGATAAAACATGCAACAAGCATAAATCAAATCTTTTTCTCCTATTTGCAATACAAAAACATATATGCATAAATAACAAGGAAGACAAATACTTCTCCCCTTAAGCAATGAAAACATGCATATAAACTCAAATACTTCTCCCCCTTTTTGTCAATCATCAATAAAGGGTTCAAAGTAAAATCAAATCAAACAAATTTTTCTCCCCTTTTTTGTCAACAAAAAGATCAAGAAGGGGTTAAACAATCCAAACAATAAAATGAGGGGTAAAAATCTTGCTCCCCTTTTAAGTCAATCAAAACAATAAAACAATGTTCTCCCCCTTTTGTCTAAAACAAAAACAAGGTCAATAAGGGGTGACTATAAACAACATGATATCAATAGATAAATATGTCAATGAAGCATCTTGATATCAATTGAAAATAAACAAAGATCAATAGATGTTGTATGCTATATACATTTATGAAGAGGAAGACGCTAAGTTAGCTTCCCTACACATATGCATTACATGAAAGAGGGATGTTAAGCCCTAATTCACATAACACACACTATGTAATGCATAAGAGGAGATGTGAAGCTCTCCCTACACACGTGTACCACATAACGAAGAGATGTTAAGCTCTTCAATACAAGATACACTCATCATGAATCTATATGCATATAGTCAATACAAATCAAAACTTTTGTATTTTTCTTAAAAACAAAATTTTTAGATACCAATTTTAAGCAAAAACACATGAAACATCTTGATATCAACATAATAAATTTTGAATGTCTAAATAAAATTTTGATACCAATTGTAAATAATTTTCATATTAAACATATGATACCAATATAAAATTTTCAATCATAAAGTAAGGGAGTGGGAAACAAATACCAATTGAAGAATCACCAATTGAAAGACAAAATTAAAATTTTCTCCCCCTTTATGAAATACCAACTAAAATGATGCATGGGCTTGATACCAATTGAAAAAGTAATCAATTGAAACAAAATTGAAGCTCAAGCTTAGCATAAACAAGATTTTGTGCTTAAGGATATAGAGATATAATAGCACAAATAAAACAAGTATATGTGTATGAAATAGAATGAGTACCAATCACTAATAGATGATACCAATTGAAAGTATACATACACAATAAACATATGAGTATACAAAAAGATCAAATTGATACCAATTGAAAGAGTTCAATGATACTAATTGAATCAACAATAATAATCAAGTGTATATCTCATATAATCTACCACCCAATCATGGTTCAAGTTTAAATGATTTTCACTTGTAAAGCATACATGAACATGATCTCCCTTCCAACCTCCCTTGGAAGGTAGGGGTTTTCAAAAATAGATTTGAAAATATAGTTTAGTTTGAAAATCTCTACCATAGTGAAGAATACCGTAACTAGTTAAATGGAAAATCTTTTAAACTAGTACGAAATCCTTCAAGTAAGGAATACAACAAAATAGTTTTTCATGAAATAAGAAATCCACATGAAAATCAACACTCTAATCCAATTAAGCACAATTTTGACTCATGAAAAAAAAACATGAGCAAGCAATAAAAGTGAGTGTACATATAAAGTGTGAATATCATAATCATGAAAATTTTTCATTAAGCTCAATTATTCCTTAATCATGAAAACACGAAAATCATCAAAACTTATTTAACCTTCATGGCATATGTATGTCTAATACAAACTAAAGTATACATACATATCCAAAACACAACGAGTCCACAATTTATATATGCATGAAGGCACGTGGCTCAAAAGGATAAACATGTATATCTAATAGTTTGGACAAGATAGACATATACATGAAGTTAAACAATTAAACACAAAAATAAGAAAAACTAAATCTTCATCAAAAAAAATTTCATTTCAAGGTATATGTATGAATTGTCAACACAATAAGTATACATACATATCCCTAAATACAATTGAGTCCATATATAGATTTGCATGAAAGGCAAATGACTCAAGGGGTATACATATATATCTTAAAGTTTGGCAATACAAACATATACATGAAGTGAAACACACAATCACAAGACAAATTCAAAAATGAGAATACAAGTTTAAAATGTATGAATCATCAAAACTAGATTATACTAGCACATTTAATGGGTTCAAATAAGCATTCAACTCAAACATATATAGATTTATTTGTGGCCCACTATATGCACAAGTATATAACTAGTCTTAATGAAAACTAACATCTAAACATGTAATCAACACATGAAGTATCAAAATACAATATAAAAATCATTATGATAAAACTAAAACATGATTACTATGTAAATTCACATGTATTAGATTCATGATGTACATTATAGCTTAAACAAAAGTGAGAACACTAAGAATGGGTTCATGCAAGCATGTGTGTCTCAAATACTATACATGTATGTCAAGGATCTAATAAATGTGATATTTACACACTAATCCATAGACATCAAAAACATGCTATAAACAATGAAATGAAAAGCATGTAAACAATAAATGGGAGTAAAGGATTGTTATCAAAACCGAAGAAGCAACTTTCCTTGTCTCCAAAACGTGGTGGTCCTCTCCACCAAACTTTCCCTTGAAAGTGATGCATCCATTTGATTTCCTTTAAGTCCGGAACGCATCCACTCCAAGGTGTCATCACTCTCACGTCATGTGAGAGCCCACACCTACATCAAAAACAATAGGAGGGGTGGTCTTTGGTACCCATATCTTCTTGGGTCCATGGGGGTTAGTACCTTCTCTAACCCAAACAAACTTCTTTGCTAAATTCTCAATATGTAAACGATCATAGCAAAATTTAACAAGATGGCCTTTTCGGCCACAATGTGTACATGTGTACTGTTTTGATTGAGTTTTTACCTGCACACAAAAATAAAGATGTTAGATTTAGAAGTAATTGTGCAAGGTTCTCAATTCGAATCCGCGGTAGCAATGGCTATGCGGGTCGTGATCCTCTGGGAGGGACTAGCGATGGAAGCGTTTGTAAGATTCTCTAAAAATTTATCTTTTTTTAGTTATTAATAAGAAAATATTGGTTAGGTTAGAAAGAGAGCGGTATTTACAATGAGTCGGAAAGAAAGAGTTGGGAAATAGTGATTTAATCTACAAAAATAAAATAAAAGAAAAGAAAAGAAATAAACACTAACCTTGGTTGAAGAAAAACGTGAAAACCTAACACTTTTTACCTTGTTTCGGAGGCGTTGAACGCATAAACCATAGGATCGATCTCAGTCCCCTGTTCGCATTATATCATCAAGCTTTGGCAAGTATGAAGTGATACGTACCTTGAGGAGGAGAACATCACCATGAAGTATCATTGGCACCACCAAGACTTGTTATACTTGTGGTTCGGAAATCACTTGCATGCTCATCAAAGATCAACAGAAATAAAGTAGAAAAGAAAACAAAAAGAAAAGTAAAGCAATGACATAAACCAAAATAAAAGTTACCTTTATTACTTGATACAATGGAAGAGAAGAGAAGCATACATCGGTGTCACGCTCAACATAGCCCTCTCCCTCACTTACATAAAAATTAAAAAGAAAAGAAAACCTAAACTAGAAAAAAGAAGAAAACCTAAAAACCCTAGATTTGACCCTCTGGCTCTGCCTCTGGACGCTCTGTACGTTGCACTGCAAGGGGTATTTATAGGTGCAAAAAGGAAGTAGAGTCCCATCACAACTCCTCCACGAAAACAGGTGACGGGATAAGGCAGGATTGCCGCGGAAACGCAGCTTGGGCCGCGTTTCCGCGGCACTACAGTGGCTTCTGGCCACGCGCTTTGGCGCGTGGCTTCTCCTGGTCCGTCCATCTGGTCGTTTTCTTCTGAAAGCTTGATCCTGGCTCTTTATCTTGGGATTTCGAGATAACTTAGAGATCAAGTTATTTAGATCTCAAATCTCCCAATATCTTTATCCACGAATTTCCTTATCTTTGCACTCTCTTCTTTGGCTTTTATCCTCATCTGCAAGTGTTTAGGGTTGGATAGAAGTCTATCCTTCCCTATTCTTTAATATTTGCAACTTTAGCCCTTATGTATTTGCACTTTTGACATTTGGTATTTGCACTTTTGCACTTGGGCTTCAAACATGGGCTTTTGGGCTCTTTTTAGGCTTTAATTCTTCCTTTTATTATTTCGAGGCCTGCACACAATAAATTACAAAATATTAATAAATGTGCAGAATTAAATGAATAAATATGAAAATGTGATGGTAAATGTTATGATAAAAATGCATTTTTCACTACCAATCACACCCCCACACTTATCTTTTTGCTCATCCTCGAGTAAAAATTAAAGAAAAAGAAAAAGAAAACCTAATCTAACTAACTCATTTTCGTAGGAATCACGGTTGCACTTAGCATGTGCAATAAGCCGTTAAACCCCTAGGTTACCCTAGAGGACGAGTGTTGTCTCGTGAGGGTTTTCAGCGGATTGCACCCACAAAATCCATAAAAAGGAAAATATTTGAATTATATTTGAAGAGACTAAGTAGTCTATAAGTTTTAGGATCCTCATTTTTTTCATTCTTCAAACTTAGTCTTTATAAAGTTAATTGTTTTCCATTTTAGGTAAGAATTAAAATTGAATTTCTAATATAGTCTTTTTCGTTACCAAAAATCATATGCATCCTTATGTTTTTACTAGGAATTCCTTAACTTGGACTCTCATGCCTCTTTATTATTTATTAATATATATATATTTTTTTGATATGTATAACTCATCTAATATTCTTTCGTGTAAGTATCAAGGCTTCTTGAGGCCCTAATACCTAACTAATTGATTATTAGATGTGTTAGTACATATAAGTAATTTTTCTTAGTTTAGGCTTTCTAATCCACCCATGTAGCGAACTTAAAGTCGGTGACTCCCAAACCGGTCGGCTTTAGGACACCAGGTGAGAAAACACCCCGCGGACTCAAATTCGAGTGAACTAAGCCACGAAACTAAGGTTTTATTATTTTATATTTTTTTCACTCACCTTTAGGCGTGAATACTTATGCTTCTTGAGGCACATGTATCCAGCTTAATTAGTGATTTTTTTTTTTAATATATATGAGGCACAAAGGTCTTTGTCTTACAATCCTAGATATACATTAGGTATGCACATTTCATTAAGGTAAAAATCAAGACTAATTATTTATTCAATTTCTCCTCCTATACCTAAAATTTAAACAATTTATTTATTTTGACCAAGTTTTTAGAAATCCTAATCATGATTTTCCTAATCCTTAAAACTAACTTAGATTTCTTTCAAAAAAATAAGTCAAAATATTTCCTTTTTATAACATTTTTTTTAATTTTTTTTATTAGCAAATTTTGTTAGTTTCTACCTATGTTAGTATGTTAGTAAAGCCCACCCCCACACTTATCTCATGCATTGTCCTCAATGTATGAATGTATGCATATATGCATGAAATAGAACAAGGGAAGGCGGAAGTTACCTTAAGGTGGTGGTTCCGGAGGTGGTCTAATTGGGCCAAGCGTTGCTACCCAATCAAGATAACATAATGGTTGGTGGAACCCACCAGAAATTTCCCTTACATAACCCACTAAAATATATGTATAATCATTTTTAAGAATTTTCACCCCATCAAATTTCCAAATTTCATAATAAATTTCAGAGTTAATTGTGTCAACCTCCTTGTCCAAAATGGAGTATGAAAAGATGGAATTATTGACTTGGACATTATAGGTGCGGGAACGAATACCGACTCAGGGAAGAAGCTCAAATTAAGTAAGGGCTCAGGAGTCGGGCTAAGTTCAGGAGGTGGGTCCAAATCAATAAGTTTAAGCTCAAGTCCACAATCATCTTCCCACAATGGCATGTGACTCAATGTTGATGATTCAAGTTCAGGAATGATAGGTGTGGGAATCAAAACTGACTCTAAAATATTACCTAATTCGGGTAACAGAACAGGAGTCAATAATGATTCAGGAATTTGAACTTGATCATAGATTTGAGAATCTAGGTCACATATCTCATTGCGTTCAATGTAATAAAAGAACTTGCCAATTTATCCATAGGATTTTCAAAATTGTAAAATTGGTCAAGTTCAATATGATCATGTAAATGGGTGATTCAATTTCATGATGAATTGGAACAGGATCCAATGTTGACTCAGGAAAAGTGAAATCAAGTTGAGACACTGGAGTCATTATTGAATCAGGAAATAAAATTGAATCATCGAGTGGAAGATCATGATCATATTCATGCTCAAGTTCTATTTCAGGAAAGGAAAAACTTGCCAAGTTATCAAAATTTGAAGTTTCGGCAAGTTCACATGATGGCACTGAATTAGAATCTTGTTGCCAAAGAAACTTGGTTCGTCGGCTCTAAGAGAGTGGTCAGCAAAAGCAGAAATGGCCGAACGGTGAGAACGTAAAGATTGAACCATCAGATCTATTTCACGATCACGGGCTAATCTAGCCTGAGTCATGACAGCAAGCATCCTTTCATAGTCGATAGATGCATCATGTTTTGATTGGACTTGAAAAGAGGAAGTGTAATCATAATGAAGATGTGAGTTGGTGGACTCACGTATTATCATGTCTGCGATAGATGGTAATTGTTGCTTGGACTCATGCATACTTATCATTTCCCCGATAGATGGTAATCTATTATGAATGGGGGAATCTGAGTATGAATCATTGAAAGAATGTGGACTAGATGGATATGAAGGACAATTTGGTTGAAAATTAGACTCGGGGGAATCGAAACCCCATGAACTCTGTGACGAGTTGAAATTATTATGGAAATTATAGTCATAAGATGGAGGGTGTGGGTTATAGTCATTCGGATAAGACCATTCCGGCACACTAGATTGGTCAAAGTTATGATATGCCGGGTTGGTAATATCCGAATAATAGTTAGGTGTGTAATATGGATTAAAATTGGAATTATTATTATATGCCATATCACACCAACACAAACAAAAAAAAAAGAAAACAAACAAATAAACAAACAAAAAGAAAATTCTAACCTAAGTTAGGGTAGACCTATGACCTAGACGACTCCTAACTGGTTAGACTGTCCACGGGAGGTAGGGTGCAGACTTTGACCACGAGTTAATCAGCCAGGTCAGGGCAAGAGTGGTGGGAGGTTTTCCGTCAAAGACGTTCCTTAATTAAATAACCACCAATCTGATTTGGCAGGAGTCAACTTCCAGCACTGTTCCCCCTTAGGATAATCTCCTATTGAGTCCGAGATGTCCCTAAGGCCAACTCTACTAATTTTTAGTTAGGCTTGGGTTAGTGAGTGCTTGGATATGATTTTTGGGTTAAGGAAGGGTGATGAAATCCCTACCTTATCTTGTTAATAGGTTATGCCCTTAAAATAAATTTGTGCAAGTGTACAAAATATGTAAATAAGATTCACTCAAAGCATCAACTAAGAGATGAGTCCTATTTTACATGCAATGCGAACGTACCTTGCTCCAGCACTCTTCAACAGTAAAAATAAAGGAATTGAAAAGACACATGCCTAATATGCAAACGTCTAATCAATTTTTATCTTTAACAACAAGTATTTTACCGTTGATTAATTAGCAGTAAGCAGGGTTATCAAGAACAAAGTTTAACAGAGCAATAGACAGATATTGCAATTTGCAGCAACCTGCAAAAAGATGGATCAGTAGGGAACTACTCAGGCCGCGGTTTTCGCGGCAATTGCCGCGTTTCCGCGGCTCTGAAGTAGGCTCTTGTGCTCTGCCTTCGAGGGCAGAGGCACAGAGTTGCTATATGTCCACTTCTGCTGTCAGTTTCCCTGTTCTCCAAACCTGCAAACAGAAGAATAAAAGAATTAGTTAATAATTTTTTTTTTAGAGATAACTTACCGCCCCACCCCGACAACGGCGCCAATGTTTTGATTGAGTTTTTACCTACACACAAAAATAAAGATGTTAGATTTAGAAGTAATTGTGCAAGGTTCTCAATTCGAATCCGCGGTAGCAATGGCTATGCGGGTCGTGATCCTCTGGGAGGGACTAGCGATGGAAGCGTTTGTAAGATTCTCTAAAAATTTATCTTTTTTTAGTTATTAATAAGAAAATATTGGTTAGGTTAGAAAGAGAGCGGTATTTACAATGAGTCGGAAAGAAAGAGTTGGGAAATAGTGATTTAATCTACAAAAATAAAATAAAAGAAAAGAAAGAAATAAACACTAACCTTGGTTGAAGAAAAACGTGAAAACCTAACACTTTTTACCTTGTTTCGAAGGCGTTGAACGCATAAACCATAGGATCGATCTCAGTCCCCTGTTCGCATTATATCATCAAGCTTTGGCAAGTATGAAGTGATACGTACCTTGAGGAGGAGAACATCACCATGAAGTATCATTGGCGCCACCAAGACTTGTTATACTTGTGGTTCGGAATCACTTGCATGCTCATCAAAGATCAACAGAAATAAAGTAGAAAAGAAAACAAAAAGAAAAGTAAAGCAATGACATAAAACAAAAAAAAGTTACCTTTATTACTTGATACAATGGAAGAGAAGAGAAGCATACATCGGTGTCACGCTCAACATAGCCCTCTCCCTCACTTACATAAAATTAAAAAGAAAAGAAAACCTAAACTAGAAAAAAGAAGAAAACCAAAAAAACCCTAGATTTGGCCCTCTGGCTCTGCCTCTGGACGCTCTGTACGTTGCACTGCAGGGGGTATTTATAGGTGCAAAAAGGAAGTAGAGTCCCATCACAACTCCTCCACGAAAACAGGTGACGGGATAAGGCAGGATTGCCGCGGAAACGCGGCTTGGGCCGCGTTTCCGCGGCACTACAGTGGCTAAAGCGCGTGGCTTCTCCTGGTCCGTCCATCTGGTCGTTTTCTTTTGGAAGCTTGATCCTGACTCTTTATCTTGGGATTTCGAGATAACTTAGAGATCAAGTTATCTAGATCTCAAATCTCCCAATATCTTTATCCACGAATTTCCTTATCTTTGCACTCTCTTCTTTGACTTTTATCCTCATCTGCAAGTGTTTAGGGTTGGATAGAAGTCTTTCCTTCCCTATTCTTTAATATTTGCAACTTTAGCCCTTATGTATTTGCACTTTTGACATTTGGTATTTGCACTTTTGCACTTGAGCTTCAAACATGGGCTTTTGGGCTCTTTTTAGGCTTTAATTCTTCCTTTTTATTATTTCGAGGCCTGCACACAATAAATTACAAAATATTAATAAATGTGCAGAATTAAATGAATAAATATGAAAATGTGATGGTAAATGTTATGATAAAAATGCATTTTTCACTACCAATCATGTACACATGAGCATACATGTGTTGATGGTGTCCGTGTGGAGCAGGTGTATGCCGTGGAGGGTGTGCATGCATAAAAGATGGAACTTGTTTCTTTCGAACCAAGGTTTCCAAGCGTGTATGGTTCATGGCACATTGGCTCATAGTGGAGCCCAAACAATCTACTCTTTTCTTTGACATACAAATATCATCATTGATCCTAGAAGAAGAGGTACATGCATTAGGTAGACTAGATGAAGAAGCTACACTAGCATGGCAAACATGTGCATCAATTTTATTTTGCAAAACAACATTTTTCTTTAAACACACATCTAAATCATTTGAAATGGAAATAATTTTGTTTTTCAAATCAACATTCTCTTTTAAAACAAAATCAATTTTAGAAGACAAGTTTTCATTTTTCTTCAAAAGTGTTTCACAATCATTTTTAGTTTTTTAAAATTTATTTTCTTTTAATGCAAGTTCCAATTGAGATCTCAATGAATCCCTTTCATTATAGACCTCAACCTTCTCTTGCAAAACACAATCAAGTCTAGAATGCAAACTTTTATTTTCTTTTCAATTTCTAGACTTTTCTTTTTCAAAATCTTATAATTTTCTATTAACTTTTCACACACAATGGATAGTTCTTCATTCAAAGCATGTGGATCAACAAAATCATTTGAAGAACTAGCACAATCATCATTATCTAAGTGGGGTTCTGAATGTACCTCAAGGGAGTTATTCCCTTGGACCATGAAGCATTGTGAATCGGATTCTCTACTAGATTCCTCTTCTTGTTGGATTGGCAATAGAAGCTCGGAGGTGGTGGTGGTTGTCAATTTGTTCCACACTGCAAAGGCGGAATCAATGTTAGAAACACACATAAAATAATCTTTAGATAATGTGCTTCTAATGGCCTCTAGGGCTTGTGCATTGGCCCCTACATGATTGCTATCACTAAGGAAGGATTCCTTGGTAATGGCAAGATAAACTTTATGACCTAGGGTTTGTAAATAAACGGTCATCCTAATCTTCCAAACATGAATGTTGGAAGGGTCAAACATAGGTGGGGTCATGAAGGCCATGGTAAACTAAATGTGTGCAAACAAGCAAATGTGGATTAGCAACCAAATGGATCTTACTCCTAGGATGTTAAGCCTAATATCAGGAGCACTAGCTCTGATACCAATTGAAAGGGAACACCTAGAGGGGGGGTGAATAGGTGTTAGTGCTAATCTAAAACTAAATGCAAAACTAAGTGCACTAAATGCGGAAGCTAATGCAAATTTTGCAACACACTTAGTACAATCAACAAGTGTAGCCGAATTCCCCGTGAGGGGCTCTGGACTAACTCCTCTTGATTCCCCTTGAATGGGTTGAGGTGATATGTGAAGCTCTTGTTGATTAGGTACAAGTGAGGCACACACAAACAACCAAGCATATACAAGATATAGCAATGAGAATTATGCAAGGCACAACACAAGCAAATAGATATGATATGACAATATGAATTATGCTCAACACAAGCAAATATGATATGAATGAAGTATGATGCTTTGCACAAATGTAAAGAGAGAGAGTTTAGAGACAAGTGGATCAAACGCAAACACAATGATATGTTTCGAGGTTCGAGCACCCTTGCTCTACATCCCCGCCTACACCACCGTGTAGGATTTCCAATCCACTATACCGTCCACCGAGGACTCCCACCGAGGGAACCTTCACTGAGAAGGATTTTTACAACAATGGAGTACCGAACTCCTCTCTCAAACACCGCCTCACAACCGAGGGGTAGGCCCGTAGCCAATAAACAACCACAAACAACCAACACCTCTACCGAAGAGGGTTTACAACCAAACTCCACCTCTCAAAAGAGGGAGAAACCACAAGCCTCAACCTCTACCAAAGAGGGAGCAAACTCCAACCCAATACAACAACCTCAACCTCTACCAAAGAGGGAGCAACCAAGAAATCAAGGGTTTACAACAAGTGGTATATCTCAACCACAAACCTCTTTCCTTTTTCCACAAATACAAAATCCTAATAGAATAGGATAGAAGATATAGCTCAAGTGTGGAAAACACAAGTGTTTTGATCAAAGAAAATCTCTTGGGAAATACCAAAATGATATGGAGATAAAGAACAAGAAATCAATTCCCAAAACTTGTTTTCTTTGAAAATACAAAACACTTAAAAACAATTAAGATTGATCTTTTGGCACTTAAAACTCTTTTGAAAACTCTTTTAAAACACTAAAGAAGTCAGGAAAAATTTGCTCTAAAAAACTTGGTCAAAAACCCAAAGAGATGGGGTTTTTATAGGCCCATCAAAAAAACTAGCCGTTAGAGCTGAGCTGGCAGCTCTGACAGGCAACGGTCGACCGGCCCGGTCGACCGCCAACGGTCAGAAATATGACCGTTGGGCAACTGCGGTCGACCGGCCCGGTCGACCGAAACAAACAGAGAGCACTGTAAGTGCCCCGGTCGACCGGAGCGGTCGACCGTCCCAGTGCCTCCAAACGTGCACAGATTTGTGCACGTCGGTCGACCAGCCCGATCGACCGACTTCACCCAAGTCGACTAGGTGAGGTTGACTAGTCGACTGATTGAAGCCTGGAACAGAAATCTGGGTCAGAAAAATAATGTAAAATATTTTTCTAAAAATCTTTTAACACTTCTAAAAATCACCCAAATAGTTTTATCATTTTATATGGAAACACAACCTTGTGATAAAAATTTCAAGATTTATATTAATCATATCAATCATTTTTGAGTCTTGTAAAGTTTATCAAAACCAACACTTGTATTTTTATCAAACTTGATTTTTCAATACATGAATAAGGATATCAAAATAAGTTTGTCTAGCAAGTTAAACCATGTATGTATAACTAGAATACATCTACTATACATATAAACATGTAAAATTGTTTTGATCTACTATTCATGAAAACCAAATCCAAAACATAAAACTTTTTTTTTTTGTGTGTTGTGCACTTGAGCATATCAACTATACTAAACTTTACAAATGGATCAAAACACACTATCTAAACTATGGATACCTAAGTCTTCTTGATGATCTTCATCTTCAAGTAGACTTGCTCCAAAACTCCATCCATGGGCTAGGCAATGTGTGATCTTGACGCTTTGGCCCTGGAATCATCATGAAAAGCTTCTAACACCTTGTTGAAGCTAATCACCAACTAATATCTTGGTTAATGATCTGAAACTTAAACAACACAAGATTATTAGTAAACATAACTACATGTGTTAATCATCATCAAAACTGGAGTGGAAGGCCTTTGGGCCAACAGTGTTTGCT